>APFE030409041.1:44020-71940 GCA_000404065.3 Pinus taeda | reverse complement strand
TGCCTTTTGGCTTAACTAATGCTCCTGCTACTTTCATGAGAGTAATGAATGATGTACTCAGGCCTTTTATTGATGATTTTGTCATTGTATATTTAGATGACATTCTTGTATTTAGTAAAACACGAGAAAAACATTTGAAGCATGTAAAGCAGACTCTAGATGTTTTGAAAAGAGAAGATATTTATGTTAAGATATCAAAATGTGAATTTGGCAAAACATATTTGAATTATTTGGGTCATATTATAGGGGGTGGTGAATTGAAGATAGATCCCTCTAAGGTTGCAGTCATTGTAGATTGGCCTAAACCCAAATCTACTACAGAGGTTAGAAGCTTCCTAGGAGCAGCACAGTATTGCAGTAAGTTTATTTCTAAATTTTCCTTGATTGCAGCTCCCTTACATGCTTTAACAAGATTGAACAAGGTGTTTAATTCGGGAGGCAAACAACAAAAATCCTTCGACACCTTAAAAGAAAATATTAGTACAGCACCAGTACTAGGAGTGCCCAATCTTCAAAGACCCTTTGAGATTGAAATGGATGCCAATGACTATGCCATGGGAGTATTGTTGATGCAGCATGGTAAACCCATATGTTATCATTCTGAGACATTTAATTTTGCAGTAGTTAATTGTCCCACATATGATAAAGAATTGTATGCATTAGTACAGAGTGTGAAAAGTGGAAACATTATCTAATGGGAAAAGAGGTAGTTATACATATTGATCATCAACCACTTCAATATTTACACTCACAAACTAAGTTGTAGCGATCAAGACACTATAGGTGGATGGGTTTTCTACAATAGTTTCATCTTGTCATCATATATAAAAAGGGCATACACAACAAAGTTGCATATATGTTGTCCAGACCAATCATAAGTGCATCTATTATACTTAAGCATAATTCATTATTGCATGAAAGCTACATTGAACAGTATGCTCAAGATATAGAATTTAAAGATGTATATGCAGCTTTAAGTCATGGAAAACAAGTAGAAGAATTGGATTATCATGTTAAGGACCAACTCTTGTATCATTTGGGAAAGTTATGCATTCCTCAAACCAAAAGAGTAAAGATAATTCGAGAAGCACACACTTCTCTAATATCAAGTCACTTTGGTGTAAGTAAAACAGTTGCACAACTACAAAGATTTTGTTATTAGCCAAAAATGAATGAAACAGTTTCTAGATATGTAAGAGGGTATACCATGTGTGCTAAAAGCAAGCCTAGCAATAGAAAACTAGGCTTGTACACTCCACTACTAGTTCCTTCTCATCCTTGGGAACGTATTTCCATGGACTTCATTGGGGGATTGCCTAAATCTAGAAAAGGTCATAACTATTTATATGTTATTGTGGATAGGTTCAGCAAAATGTGTATTTTAATACCCTATAACAAACAAATTACAGCTGAATAAACAAAAAAGTTGTTCTTTTAGCATGTATGGGTTCATTTTGGATTACCCACTTCCATTGTATCTGATCGAGATTCCCGATTTGCTGGAATTGATGGACACCAGATTGAAGAAGAGCACAGCCTTTCATCCACAAACAGATGGCCAAACAGAGGTAGTAAACCAGACAGTAATCTAGTTGCTTAGAGGTTATTGCAGCAAGCATCCCAAGCTTTGGGATGAACATTTGTGCTATGTGCAACACACTTACAACCGGGCTAAACATTCTTCTACATAGGGATCTCCTTTTGAGACCTATTTTGGTTTCATACCAAGGTCTCCTTTGGATTTTGTCTTTGGTAAAGACATATCGGTTGATGGACACAGTGATGTGGACAAGGCAACCAAGTTCATTGAAAAAATCCAAGAGATTCACCAGGCAGTATAGGAACATCTGGAAAAGAGCCAAGCCAAGTACAATGCAAGGCATGATAAGCATTGGATTGAGCATAGTTTCCAAGTTGGTGATCAAGTCTGGCTATATATCAGCAAAGATAGAATGCAAGGTGAAGGTAAGAAGCTGAAGCCAATAAAGTATGGACCTTTCAAGATACTTGAGAAAATCGATGAAAATGCTTTTCGCCTTGATTTGCTAGCTTACATGCACATCTATTCAGTAATTAATGCAGAAAGCTTGAGACTGTTTGAACCTTCATTGATTGAAGATCCCGAAGAGTAGAGTCAACTACCTTCTATTGATGATATTTTTCCTGAATATCTCAATGAATTATGGGAAGACATTGTTCTAGATAAGAAGGTGAGAACTACACGCAGAGGGGATTTTAAGTACCTCAGGATTGGACTCAAAGGTTCAAAACCAAACAGTGCAAGATGGATAGAAATTGGGCACGTGAGGAATCTATATCCTCACTTGGTTGATGCTTAAAAACCAACTTTTGGTGGTCCAAAATCTTTTTCAGTGGGAAGGCCATGATCCAAATTGGATCCTAGAACACTCTCTAAGTTTTCATGAACTCCTTAAAAATTATGCCAAAGGCTACAAGTCTTATAAATATCAAGCTTATTAAAGATACCCTCGTAACAGTTGCAATTTGTGATCAGCGTGGAGCAATGAGGAACATCGGTCAAGCGCACAAACCGTCAGTCCATGGTAATGCACGCTATTACAAATTAGCAAATCCAGAGGTCATTTCAGGAAATGGGGGTCGTTTCTGATATGTGATTAGTGACAAGTTGCTAATCACATATCGTATGGAAAACCCCTCAAACAAGGAAAGGCCGCAAGCACCCAGACTTGAAAAATCATAAAATGCAACGAATATCGTTCTGATTCCATCAGAAGTGGGGTCCCACAAAAACTGGTTCGATATCGGAAGGTCTTCGAGCTATAAGTGGTTTCAACTGAGTCCCACCCGATGCCATACAATGGTTGTCACGTGTCCAGCGGAAGAGAGAGAAAATAGCTCACATCGGACGGATAAACATCATGTTACTTATCTGCTCGATATGGACGATGACCATAGGATTTGGAGGCTCCATATCAATGGCAGAGATGCATTCCGATGGATGATCGGATTTGACGGGGTCAATAGGCAGAGTTGTATATGATTTGAAATCTGATATGGAAAATGTGTTGGCAGAAGGTCGTGTTTCACGGGCATTCTTGGAGTAATAGAATAGATGGTCATTTCGAATATGTACAAGAAGAATGACACTCATCCATTATGAAATAGGTGGCCACCTCCCTGTAAGGCGTTATATAGTGACTGACTACATAGGATAGAGGGATTCAAATAGATAGAGGTAGGGGAACTGGAAAGCCAGAAAGCATAAATGAACAGTCAAGAAGCAGATTGGCTTAAAAGCCACAAGCTGACAGAGAAAGCGGCAAGCAAGTTAGAAGCAGAGATGAGAAGCCAAGCTGACCCATAGAAGCAAAGGCAGCATCGAGCTAGAGTCAAGATAGAGACAGAGAGAGTCAAAGAGTCTGTGTGCTCCAGAGAAGGCTTGAGAGGTTCAAGCGCACTCCTCTATAATACATGTCATGTATGAGTCTTAGATTGGGCTCATACTACTTTGACCAATAGAGGTCAAGAGTTTAGTGAGGAAAGTCTGTGTGCTCCGGAGACTTGGGGAATCCAAGTACCATCTTACTGATTTGTATTTGTTGAGTGAGACTCAAATTGAGGTCACTGTTGTAAAAACTCTGCTTTGAAAACATAATAGAGAGGCCACCACTGAAGGCTATACCAGGAGACATAGCCCAAGAGTATTGGGTGAACTCCTTATTAAACTTGTTTGGTTTATATGTTTTCCTATTATTTTTTTTAACTACTTCAGTGTCTGTGTATTTCGCAATCTTATCGATCCTTTGCATAAAATAACATAGGCACATCCATGCACATGAGTTTGTAATGCCTTATTTTTTGTCTTAGATCAATTACAGATCATCTATGCATCCTGGATCTCTGTTATTCCCGCATTTGGATGATCGATAGAGTGCTTTATATACCATGTCAACATGCGATCCTATAGTGTGCTTACCAAAGTAGCCTTTTTGATGTTATCATCTGTAATGCCTTGAGCTTCCCATACTGCCTTTACCATGAACCAGAACTGATATGGTTCCTCACTTCCTATGCCTCTAAATATGAGCAACTTGATCGCACTCGTCATTCCAACCCTCGGTGGTGGAGGAGGTGGGGTAGGTGAATATGGGGTTGATGTAGGTGAAGTGGGTGATGGCATGGATGGCGGCGGTAATAGTGGAATGCGTTGCTTTATCAACTGGACCGTGCTTCTCGGAGAGAACCCTGCGAGCTCCTCCTCACTTTCTCATGACAGTGAAATCATGGGACTGTTCTCTAACCTTTCGATCCCTTGGTAGCCTCTTATGCTCCACATTACCCTAGACATCAATGGATTCTCATAACCCGTTTTTCACATAACAAAATTTAATCAAGATATTCAATGATTTGATATACTTACCCCAAAGTCCCTTGAGAAAACGCCTTTCCACTTTGTTGTAGCTCACGGTTGTATCTATCATGAACTCAGTGATAAACCCTCCTATTATCCAACCTAACCAATGATCTATTGTCTGTGCTATTTTATCTTCAGAAGCCTCCAGCTTGCGTACCAACTCTAGAGTCCACACGATGGGCTGATCAAGTCTACACCTTCCCTAACTGTCATCTAGCCTCACAATCCACTCATAAAGTTCTTTCGAGAAAGACGTGAAGAAGATCTCGTGGATTTCCATGTATAAGTAGCGATCCAACCACCTCTCTTCATATATATGCAGAGTTTTGTTTTCCTGTACTATGAACTCGTGGAGCTTCTGATCCAAACAATCTTCAATCTATTTCTTTATAGGGTTTCAGTGTTCCGAGATCAGACATCCCTTAGGCAGATCCCAGTCCCAGCAACAGAACCATTTGTTGGCTTGATGGGGCCTAACCTAGGTTCGGAAGTGTTTTAGCCAAACAAATCCCACACTACTGGCCCTTTCGGCAACAGTCCGTAGAGCACAAACTAAAGTCTCGCCCGAGGTAGCAAGGGAGGGTGCTAGAACCAGGTTTCTGCACCCTAGGGATGTCTTTCTGAGGACTAGAAGGGTCACAAACCAATCTATGCTCTCGCCCTACTCTGCTCAACTCATCTAACCTTCGCAAAGCTCGACAATGAGGCTCTTCTTAGATCCTTAGTATTATCATGGTTATTATATATCAAATCTAATTCTTACTGTTTTTAAGCAAGCATTTAATAGTTATAACCAATGTACACACCCATATATCTTATAGATATGCATAAACTCGGAACATAAGCAAGAAACACATATAGATCTGCGATAAAACACACAATATTTCCATAACAACTTATCTCTTATTAACTTTGATCCAGTACATTCCCATTCCACCCTACGCACTCCGCTGCAGGGGTTCGCACACACAGCTGCAAACTTTACCTGGCCTATACGCACACAGCTGCAAAGCCTCTATCTATCTACTATCACCCATGACTTGGACTTATAGACTCAAAGCGAATAATGTATTCATAAACCCATAAAACATTAGATCTTCCCAAAAAAGCTACTTTCCACCCTTAGAGCCTCACTCTATTTATACATTTCCATGGTATGCGGACCATGGGTAGGCCAACTCACTTTCTATTATTTTACATTATTTTTGGGTGGACAACCCCTTGACTCGACCTATTGCAATTCGCGCTCCATACATTTTGTGGAACTTTTACAATATCATCACCCTAAATTATGGGCTTTAAGTCCCAAAACCATTACGCGGGACCTCCTCTACCCAACATTATTATAGGTGTGAGCTCAAAAATAGAGTCTCAAACACGAAAATGGATCTCACCGTTGTGTTCAGCTCGAGTTTTTGAGTCAAAACAAGTATACACTCGACTATACTTGGCCTATATGACCTCCAGACCCCTTGGAACTGTTCAAAACCACACTGGTTGGTCCTCTTTTCTATTATGGTATTGATATACCATATATAGTTACAAACTGCAGTGAACATAAAATAATAAGATAACATTAAAATCAAAGGATAAGCCAAAGGACCAGTGGGCGTGGGGTTGACCCCGACTGTCTGGCCTTTTCCCGGCACAGATCTCGATACCATACGATCTGACGGTTATCGTGTCATCCAATCATCAACTAACCCAGACAATCTCCACCGTCAATCTAGCCTGCTCGATCCGACGGCTGACGCGTAATCTCACGCTCCAACTAGCCCGATGGTTAAGAATCTGAAAGCACGCGAGAAAATTGTTTTTTTATGTGTCAACCGTTGAGTGGAATCACATAGATTGTTGAAAAACCACTTCCAACCTTTAGGGCACGCAAGAAACCGTTTACCGCTTTCCTATCAGAACTCAAAGAATTTTAAATTCTTTTGAATAACAACATCGTGTCCATTTTCAAGGTTAACCTACGTACATGTGTCGATGTGATATGCGTCGATCTCCTTTGATCGGATGATCGAACGACTGTGGTGTGAACCAATCACAGAGTTCCACGTCATCTTCTGCGCTTTCATCATCCAGAATTTGTGACTCATTCCCAGGTTTCCACAAGTCCCGCTGACGTAGGCATTGACTTTTGACCTAAATATTCGATGGGCTCTAATTTCTTCATCTAGACTCAGATTTATGCATTGTTTGCACCATTGGATTTGTATTAATGCGCACTTCAACGTGAGCCCACTTTCACCTACATTTGAAGACTTTTGATCTAGAGGCAAAACTAAATCCATTTTAGATCACCTCCACTTTAGGAAAAATTTCCTGAAGAGATTCAACATGGGTTTTCCTGATAAATGCCACGTTAGTAGCACTAGGAAAGTATAATGCAACAAGGTACCAACATGGTTCATTAGTGATGCAAAAAGTGTTGATCCTGAAAACAAGGTTTTTTGACAAGTTTCTTCAAAATTCTTTCAAGGAAAGTTTTCTTCTTTTTTAAGGGATGCTTCTGAACATGTTTCACGGTGAATACA
Source organism: Pinus taeda (assembly GCA_000404065.3). Lineage (NCBI taxonomy): Eukaryota > Viridiplantae > Streptophyta > Pinopsida > Pinales > Pinaceae > Pinus > Pinus taeda. The sequence continues at coordinate 65,004 of APFE030409041.1, read as the reverse complement.
CTAACAACTTTCGTCATTTTGACACTTCAGGATACGAGACAGGAGTGTGAAAAAATATTGTATAACAGATGTCCCCTAAAGCATGAAGGTAGAATGGGAAGTAATGGTTGAAATTATTTACAAGTCAAGGTAAGGACCCGAAGAAACACCATCAAGAGACTTGCAGATCAAACCCGATACAATATATTTGACATCTCTGATGTAAGTATTCCTAATAATACATCTTTGAGTAAGCATATAAAAATACATGAATTTTCTACATGGACTTAGCCACCTGAATAGAAAGGATCATGTGTATGGATCCACAGTATGGACACAACCATCTGAAAAGAAGGGATCATGTGTACAATCATGAATATCTAATAACTCTATGCAACCTGGATTTATCAAACGAAACCCAAGGTCTTCATCTTTGTCTCGATCCAAATAAAATATGAATCCCACCATGTGAATAGATATGTCGGAGTGGAACATGGTGGAAACTACCTAATTACCGACCAATGATGGGAACCGTTAACAGGCACGAGAGAAACCACTAATAATTACGATGTCTCTCAAGGTACAACAGCACAATCCATGAGTGTGAACAATGAAGCTAAAGTCAAACACTCACATAATCACTCCATCAAAGGCTAGTGATGTGAACCTATTATTGAATGTGAAGAACCTGCCATTAAAGCATGCAATCTCCAAGGTACTCAAAGGGAGTTTCTAGATCATCTTCCTGGATAATGAGTTGGAGTTGATTGGAAGTGATCCACCAAAGGAGGGCCATAATGTTTCCCACATCATTGAAAAGAAACATAGGATTTTGCAGAGTTGGTAACAGTGATTCAGGATTGATGTAGAAAAATTCAAACAAGGTATACGTGGTTGGACTTCTCTTGAACATATCGGTGACATGACTCTGGAATTTGGCAACATTTGAATCAACATAGGATCAGAGGTCATGGTGACAATAGGATATAATTATATGAGAGGAAAATGGATTCCCAAAATCCAATAACGCAATTGATGAAGTAAGGATAACCCAAACTGGACATGAGATATAGACAAGTGTCATGTTCAAGAGCGACATGCTAGCTTTATACAAAATACAGGACATATGTTTACTTCCATTTCGCCCCCACTATTTCTAACAAGTACCTCATTATTTTTAAACTCAAGCTTGAAAAGGATACCATATGTTTGCCATATAAGTTCATCCTTTGGATGAATCCAACCTAGTATTTTTAATGAGCCCTAGGAAGGAGTAGCTCGGTCTCATCATAGTGACAAGTCCTTCGTCGTTTCAATTTTACAATTCCAACGAAGGGGTAACTCAACATCTTTTTTCATGTTTAGAGAGTTTGAAAAGGAGTTGAAAAGAAAACTCCAAATATCCTTTTTCGTAGATAGTACCTTAAGTCTGAAAAGGTATAAAACAATACTCAAGAGAACCTCTTAGCCATATTTGACTAAGGTATTCCTTTTTCATAGCTAGTCTATCTCAGTCCGAAAAAGGGTTAAACTTATACTGAGTAGATGTCTTTTAATTTACTCTTATGAGTTTGAAAATACAAGTGCTCGACAATCTTTTCATATTTTTGGAGTCTATAATAAGCTAAAATAGGACTCCACCTAGAGGAACGAGTGGTATAAAAGGATAGTGATTGGTTCTAGTCATGAGAGAACTACTCAAAGTATGTAAAGGTCAAGAGACTGGCTAATAAGACCACTCATCGCAGATGTTTGTAATGACTAAAAGTTGTATATTCAACGGAAATATTAAAATACTTCGTAGACAAAGACATTCATTGTAAGATAGTAATTGTAAATTGTATATTGTATAAAAGAATGGATGTAGGATGATACAAAGGAGAAGGAGGGTCTTGTATATATGGCCAGGTAAGTACACTTTCACAAAGAGTCATGTCAATAGAGACATGCCTCTTTCTTTAACTAATTTTTTTTATTTATACATTATTATGATTATTATTTATTATCTAGTTTTTTCTATTTTTACATAATTTATAATCATAACACTGTATTCCCCTTCAAAAAGTTTTGTCCTCAAAGCTTACTGATGAAGGATCGGATCTCTTCTGTCATTCAGAATATCTTCTTGTTTCTAAGCTTTCATTTTTGTTGATACAAGACAATATGATTTTCTCAGTGATGGATAGAATTGTCATACTGAAAATGGATTAGACCATCCTATATTAAACTTCTGTGTAATCTTCTGACCTCTGGGATTTTGTGATGAATTGTTATCATAGAGTTGGGTTCTGTAAACTTCAATATTATTTGGTACATAGATCTGTTGTTTGTGCTCTGAATGATATTGATACTTAGATTGATTGGAAAGTCTGCTCTTGTGATTTGGATGTCAATAAAAAACTCATCCGATTGGACTTTCCCTTATCATGTTAATGGGAGTTTCCTGATTTCCTTCAGGCATTGTTGTTGTTGAATTGATTACTGAATCCTCATTTGGAGTTTTTTTCGTTTGAATGGAAACCTCTGAGTACGTTTTTACTTCAGTGGGATTTGGATTTTCCTGAACTGTGAGATTAGTGGGATCGATGTTTGTTTCTTCTTTCCCAAATTGGACTGTAATTATATCTAGTGATTTTGATGCTTCCTTTGTGACAATTTCCTATAACCTATTTGTCAATGATTTCTTATCGTCCTTAAGTTTTTTAATATGTTTGGGCATATTTTGGTTATGATTTTTGAGACGTAAGAATTCCCCATTTTCTGAGTCAAATTTATTTTTTCCTTCAAGTTTCTCGTCTTTTAAACACTTGATTTGTTCTAATAATTTTTTGTTAAGGTCTTTTAAGCATAAATTTTCCTCTTCTTGCTTTGATAGACTTTCGTTGAATTTTTTGTCAAAACTTTCTTTTTCTTGTTCTAACTTGTGCTTCTTAGTTTTACACTTTTTGACTTGTGAAAGAATTTTCTCATTGTAGTTCCTTAGATGCCAAATTTATTCATTGGTTTTGTTGATTTTTCATAAAACTGATCTTGGATATCTCTATATTCCTTTTTTGATGCTTCATTCTTTTTTTTAAGCTTTGTGATTTCTTCTTTTAATTTTTTAATTTGTGTCTGGCTGTTATCTTTATATTCTTCTAAAGTAAACAATCTTCGACATTAAGGACAAGGTATTGTGCAATTTTTAAAAATCGATAATATTGATCTCCTACTCCACATAATGGACATCTGGTCCAAAATCTAGAGTTGTGTATGGAATCCATAGTTTCTCTATTCATCTTCAAATTAGACTCTATCTTTCTTCAGTGATGAACTTTCTTTTTTGTTTGTCGCTAAGCTTAGTATTTTAAGGTAACCCCTTCCTAGCTTCTTATAACAAATATTATTATCCGCTCTCCTTTTTTTTCAAATAACCTTGAATCTTAGTTTAATTTTAATAATTTAATTAATTAAATAAATTTATTATATATATATATATATATATATATATTATATATATATATAATATATATATAATATATATATATATATATATATATATATTAATTAACATAAATTAAATTAAATAAATAATTATATTATATTATAACTGTATGTTATATATAGTTATTATTTTTTTGTAAACTTGCCAGATCTCTATTTTTTCTATTTTCAAAAGAACTTTTCACAACCATTTACTGTTGCAGGTGGTTTTGCTACCCGAAGGAAACCAAGTATCCACCTATCAGCTTTAGCTCCTATCCAAAATTTAAATAATTTCATTGCTATCCATCTAGCAGCATTGTATTGTTTGTCTATTCTACTGACTCTACTTGTCCAAATAACAATAAGCATATGATACTATTCATAGTCAAAACCATTTTGAAATCAACTAATTCACTATGTCAATCCTCATCAGAGGAAATTACTGGTGCTGGTTCTTTTGCACTGGATCCTGGCATCTCACTTCACTACTCAATTCTCCATTTTAGGTCTGGCAGCGTCTATTCAATTCTAGCCAGTGCTAGGTTGCTTCTATATGACTGGATCTAGACAGCCGCTATATCTCGTAATAGTTCTACACGGACTGGGTCCTATTCTTTGTTCTACTTATGTGCCTCTCTTTCTACTCCCGCTACATGCTCATGCTCTTGGTGTAGGGTCATGGCCCGAGCCACCGCGTTCTTCATAATCCAGTATTGTTGTATGGTTTGTTTGAACAATGATTGCCTCCCTCGACTAGTTCCTGAGTCTGTCGCCATGCTTTCCCATTCATCCATGGGGATATCTCGGTATTTGAGGTTGGCCCTTAAATCTCTCTCCCAGCTCACAATCTGAGCTCTGACTTCCGGTGGATTTCCTTCCATGTAGGCATCGATGATTTTCTTCATTTGGTCCCCATCAGGTTTCCTACCTATTCTTTTTTGATGTCCTCTTGTTCCATCCTCCTTCTTTGTTCCTTTCTTTCCTCTTTTGGGGGATATTTTGCTCCCTATTTGGGTATTGTAGTCTTGTGTCTGGTGAGTTCAGTCTTGGTCAGAGTTATTCCTCCGATGTATTGTATCTTCTGGTTTCCAGTCTGGGTTTGTGTATCATCTGCCTTCTTTTTTCCAGACGGATTGAGTTTTGTGACTGTTAAATTGTTTTTCAGTGTCAGGTTTCTCTTTGGTATTCTTCCCTTAACCCCCCCTTTACAGCTTTCTCGACCCTTACGTTCCTTTCTCCTCGGTCCCGAGTTTCCCTCCTCAGAAGGTTTAAAGGTAAATTTATTTTCCCTCCTTCCCCGAGGTTTCTCTGGCAGATTTAGAGGGTTCCTACTGTAGCACCTCTCTTTCCCCTTGGGGCACCTGAGTTTCATCATTCCTCTGGTCCTTAGGCTTGCCCCTTCCCAGGTTTCTTCCCTAATAGCTACAGACATAATCCCCTCCATTCCTACAAGCTTGGCCTTGATCGAGAGTCTTCGGGGTATACTGGAGGATGAATTTGTAGGATGGCTCTCTCCCTTTTTGGGTGTTAGCTCATGCCTTCTTTTTCCTTTGGTCAAGAATTGCCTTTGTTCTGAAGGAATGGTGTCTATAGCTAAGGGAATTATGGAGAGTTTTCCTTTGAGATTGTCTATCTTAAACTTGGGGCTAAGCTAAATATCAATCTTCCTGCTATAGAGACTCATTAAGCTTTTAGAATTGGTGGGTAAACGGGTTACATATCTACTTGCCATGCGGCTCCTTCTTCCTGCTACTATCTTCGTCTTCCTTCTGCATCTACCTGTCTTCTCACGACCTTTCCTCATCTTCGTCTGCATGCAAAGTGTTGTTTGCAAGGTCACTTTGGCTTTAGTCTCTTTCTTCCTCCAACCCTTGACTCTTACTGGCATCTGGCTGTCTTGGTTACTAGCATGGATCCCTTTGAACATGTCTTGGGATCCTGCCATCCTGTCCTTTCTCTCAAGGTCCTTCATTAATTACCACCTTCTCTCGGTTTCTCTTGCCGTGTCACTTCTAACCTCATTCTGCCACTTGGTGTCCTTCCTCTACCCACCTCTCTGACCTCAGTCCTACCTTCTTCTCTGTCAGTTTGGTTCATACTCCCGGGTTATGTACCTTCCCTGCCCTGCTCCGTTAGTTAATTGTTCGCCTGTTGTCTCACTTCATACTTGCCGTCTGTCCTATCGTCTAGCTGTCCTCTTCCATCTTCCCGATATTTCTCTCGCAGTCTCTCTAGATTTCCTCTCTTATTCATGTTTCCTTCCTTATCCTTTTCTAGTAGTTTTCGTAGGTCCACCATTTCCTCCTTCTCACTTAGCTTGGCCTTTCTTTCATACAGTTGCCTTCCCCCAATTTCTACATCCCCAGTTCACAAGGCTATCTGTAGGTTCATTACCCTTACTTCTCACATGGGTGGGGAGGATGTATGCTACCTTTCGCAGTAATTCACTTATTTCCTCCACTACCTAGGCCGTTCTCTAGCTTCGGCTCATTTTTTCCATTGGAGTGCCATTCTGTAGTTGTTTCATGATGTTTATCACTAGTTTCACATCTCCTTCTACTTGCAACTTTTGGTACTTCTCCCTTATGGCGATCTCTAATCCTCTTCTCAGCACATGAATCTCGCCTTCGTTGTTGGTTGCGTTGCTGTAGTCCATTGCATAAATTCTAAGTGTTCTTCCTCTGTCATCCCTAGAGACTCCTCCTATCCCTGCCTCTCCTAGGTTACCCTTCGTTACCCCATCGAAATTTAACTTGATGAAGCCTTGTTGGGCATTCTTATAATAGTTTCTCTCTTCCACCTCATTATTATGGTTTTTCCCTAATGTAACTTTCATCATACTTGACTTTAGTTGCAGGCGTGCCATTATTCTTGCCTATGTTTGGTCGACTTTCCAATCTTCCTCATACCATTTCTCTGTGAGGATGGTTTTCCTTATTTTTTGACATATTGTTTTGGGAGTATCTTGGCAAGTCAGTTGATATATCGGTAGGGATTGAAGAACCAATTTGAGAAATATTATATGACTTGGGGTATTGAGGGCTCTGAAAGTCCAGTTTTCCATTTTCTTTTGCAACTTCTTCATTAGGATTCCCCAATTAGTAATTTTCTTTTGCGTATCATTTAGCTGTATGCCTAAGTACTTAGCTTGGAATTTGTTGATTCTAAATCCTATGGTTCTTGTAAGGAACACTTTGGAGACATGTTGGGTATTAAAGAAGTAGATTTCTGATTTTTCTTGGCTTATCTCTGTTCCCAAGGCCCCCGTGAATTCTTTGAGAATTTCCATCATTTGTTTTGCTTCCTTAAGAGTTGCCTATCCATATAATATAACATCATCAAAAAACTGTTGATGATTTAAGGGTAGGTCATTTCCACATAGCCTTAATCCCCTCAATTGTTCGTTGTTAACTTTTTTCTTTTATCAGCCTTCCCAGTCCATCCGCTACGAGTATGAACAAGAATGGTGATAGCGGGTCACCCTGTCTGAGTCCTCTAGATGGATTGAAGACTTCCGTTGGAGATATGTTTATGAGAATTGACATTACTAGCATAGTGATCATTGACATTACGTAGTTAAGCCATATGTCATCAAACCCGTAAGCCTTGAGTATACATTGCAGGTATCTCTAGCTTAATCTATGATAGGCTTTTGCGAGGTCAATTTTTATAATCATTCCTTTATTTTTTGAATTCTTCAATGAATGAATTGCTTCTTGTGCTACTTTAATACCATCTACTATTTTTCTACCTTTTACGAATCTCCTTTGTTTCAGTGAAATCAGCTCTGATAGTATTGGTTTGAGGCGGTTTACCATGATTGTAGCTAGAATTTTATATATCACATTGCAAAGTGCTATCGAATGGAACCCTTGAGTCTCTTCTGTTTTTACTGCCTTTGGTATTAGGGCTAGGAAAGTAGCGTTTAAAGTCGGGTGCATTCTTTTAGTGCAGCAGGATTCTTCTACTACATCTACTATGTCCTGGCGCAAGAAGCTCCACACGACTTAAAATAATTCTGAGGTAAATCCATCCTGAACCAGTGCTTTGTTATTTGCCATTCCTTTTATTACCTCTTCCACCTCAACTTCCCTTATGATTCTTAGGAGGGCCAAATTCTGATCTCTATTTACAATTTTAGGGATGTTTTGACTGATTTTTTCAATGTCTACCTCCCTGTTGATGTTGGGTTTTGCCAGGATTTCTTTGAAGTGCTGCACTAATATATTCTCCAATTCTGCTTTATGGGTTAACATGTTGCCTTGCATATCCTTTAGGGAGAATATTCTATTTTTTGGTCGGTGTTGTATCATTGCCTTATGAAAGAATTTTGTATTTCTCTCTCCTTCCTTTAACCATTGGATTCTAGATTTTTGTTTCCATAAGGTTTCCTCTTATTTTCTTCTTTCCTCTATTTTGTTTAGCACCAATCCTTCTTCTTCAACTAATTCTTCACTTCTTCCTTCGTCTATGGTTTTCTGTTGTATTTTCTCCATTGAAACCTACAATTGTTCCTTATCCTTGTGAATATTTCCAAATTCTTCTCTATTCCACTGTTTAATCTTGCCTTTTATATCTTTTAATCTTAGTTGGAGAGTGTGCATTTTGTTTCTTCCTTCCCTCTGGTTTTAATTTTCCTTCCACCAGGTCTTCATTTTTTCTATAAATTCAGGGTCTCTCAACTAGAATGCCTCAAATCTGAAGGGTTGATTTTGGTTCTGCTGGTTCATCGCAATCTCTAGTTTAATGGGCCAGTGGTCTGACCCTAAACACAGAAGGATTGTAGCTTCGTAGAAGATATCCTTTGAAACCATCTCAAGAAAAGATAGAAAAGATAGATCAACGCCTTAGAATTCAACCTCTTCAAGGGGGAAACCTCCTTTACATTACATAAATGAACAATTCTTGGATGATACAAATGAAAAAGACCTCCTTTCTATATATAGGAGTCTAAGGGGTCTATTATAAATCAGAGCCTACATAATAATAATAATGTAAGGGCACAATAATAATAACAATAGTGGGCTTTTATGGGGCACAATAGTAACAATATATGGGCACTACATGGGTACATCAATATAATAAGTGGGTTTTACTAATAACAATAAGGGGTTACACTAGTAGTATAGGGGCCTAACAGGCCTTCTGTTGCAAGAAATCTATCTAGCCTAGAAGCTATATGATTTCTCCCTCCTCGCCGGTTATTCCAAGTGTATTTCTCATTTATAGTTGGAATGTCAATCATTTTCAATTCTGCCTATAGGTCCCTGAATTTCTCCATTTCTGGTTCTTCTCTTTGAAATCCACCTTTCTTTTCACTTTTGTTGTTGTGATGTTGAAGTCCCCTGCTATCAACCACAGTTTTTCTTTATGTAGGTTACCTAATTGTTGGAGCTGATGGAGGAATCTTTCTTTTTCCATTGGAATATGTGGTCCATAAACTACTAATACTAGAAATCAATCATTGTTTCCTATTAATCGAAACTTCCCCATGAGGATCCTTTTCATTCATATCCAATATTCAGTTGTGATTTCTGTTGGGTTCCATAAGATCGCAATACCTCCCGCACTTCCATTTGCATCTATGGTCATGCATTCATATTTTGGTTTGATTTTGTTCAGGATCTCCTCCATTTTCTCTCCTAGGATTTTTGTTTCCTGTAGCAGCATTATTTGGGTTTTTTCTCTCCTTAGCCTTTCCGTTAAGTGTCCCTGTTTTCATTTATTGTTCAGGCCTCTTATATTCTAGGATGTGACTATCATGAGGTGGTTGGGTTGGTTTGGTGAAATACCAGTGAGAGCAAGACTACTCGTCCAATATTCACTAACATTTTTCCCATGAGTTGTATCGATTCTTGTATATTCCTTCTACCTCTTTTTTTCCCTCCTTTTGTTTTTCTTTGGAGGTCCTGAGAATTGTCCTATTGGAGGCCTAATTGTTCTACCATTCCCAGCTTTCCTTTTCCCTGTTTTTCTTTGTGTTGTTGGAAGGTCTCTCGATATAGTTATTTTTGCTCTTTTGGGATGAATCTTTCATCCAAGTGTTTCCATTCCTCTAAGAGTTTCTGTAATACTTCTTCTTCGAAACTTAATTCTTCTCCTTTGTTTGTATCGATTTCCATTACTACATTTTCCACTTTCTCCTTTGTTTGTATCGATTTCCATTACTACATTTTACACTTTCTCCTATGTTTCCTTGTCATCCTTGCTTGATGGTTCGCCTTGAGCTTTCTGCTTGATGTGTAGCGTACCTTGTCTTGTGTTGTGTTCTCTTTCTTTTTCTCCCTGGTAATCCATTGGTTGAGTCTCACTATCTTCCTCTTCTTCCTGAAGGATTTCAAAGCTATTTTTATAACTTGTTTTGTTTTGTTATTCTTTCATTATTTCTTTGGGGTTTTCCTTTGTGTTTCTTTTTTTTTTTACCTCCTGAAACCCTTCCTTGTCTTCTTGATTTTTCCTCTGTGTTTTGTTTCTTTTCTCCTCTTCTTCGATGTTGAACGGGAATTCCTTGACCAGGGGACCATACTCATGGCATCTTCTACATCTGAACAGAATGTGCTCATAATCCAGGGTTTGTTGCCATACTTCCTCATGATAGTCTAACTCGACTGTGTCTGGGATCGGGTCAATTATGTTCATGTAGACACAGATTCTTATGTATGAGGTGTATCTACCATTTTTTGTAGTTTCTACTATTTTAACGAATTTTCCTATAGTGTTTCCTATTCCTTCTAGGATTTATAGATCCCAAAAGTCCATTAGGAGTCCAAATAGTCTTACCCATACTAGTGTTGCTAATAATTTTTCCTTATCATGGTTATAGCATTCTTCCTAATATCTCATAAACAGTCCTGCATTATAATGGAAAAATGGACCATTTTCAAACACTTTTTATTTATCTTACAGGTTTGAGAAAATTACCGTAAAAAATCCTAGTGCTCCCAACTTCAGTTCAATGTGGCCTCAGGGTTGCCACTTCTGCTAGATCCATCTAGTGAGGTCCTTTTCTGCCAGCCATACTCCGATGAATTTGCATATGAGTGCATGGTATTTCATGTAGCTTCGTTAGCACTCCAGTTTATTCATTGGGATGATAAACCTCAGTTTCTGTGCAGCACATGGTAAACACCTTCCTCTACTACCGGCCTGCCATCGTACTCCCAGGACAGGTCCCATTTTTCTTGTTTCATTTGCTTGGTTACAGTTGTTTTGTCCTTCCCCTGCCACTACATATTTATAGGAGGGGATCTCTCCCTTCCTCCCTTCCTTTGTCATTGTTGTTAGTTCTTGGTACCAGTGTCTGTCGTCAACTGTATCTCTTTCTACTTTTTCTACACTGCCTAACTCATGGCCACGTGACCATTAGGGTTGCAGAGCAAAAAAAAAATCACTCATATGTTTATTTGTATATGCTATATACAATTATTGAATGATTCAACACTATGTATATTTATTATATGTATTACAAACAGTTTTGAAACAAACAGGCAGGGGTGCGATTGGTGGACCAAGCATTTGATAGGTCGGCGTGATTAATGAATCGAGAATCAGTGTGTAGACAAATTTCAATCGGAATGGACAGACGACAATGGAGAGCACGGGAATGTGGGCAGCCAGGAGTCGGGTAGCACGGGGGCGTGGCCAATGCAAAGGGGAACAAGGATACGGCTTGAGGGAAGGACGGGCGACAGCAGTGGGGTTACGGTGGTAGCGATGGATTTTGGACAGTCAGAACCCATAGGAGAGGTAGCAAGCTCCTTTTATTGTTGTTTGAGGAAACTGGTTAGTTGGCATTCTGGGTACAACGAGTAAGGATGTCAACTTCAAATGGCCGCAATGTTATGGACTGTAGTTGTGGCTAGACAAGAGTGTAAAATATGCCAAAGCAGCTAGAAAGGAGATGGTTTAATGTGGTGTTGAAGGAACAGGTAGCACTAGGGCCACGATGGTGATGACAGGGCAGATAATTAGCGGCTAAATATATAGAAATTTGACAAACAATGGATGCGGACAACACGGATGGTGAATGAGAAGGAAATTGTTGGTCTGCGGTGGTAGGCTTTTGCACCATTGGCGGTCGCGTTTATTGGTTGAGTTTCGACGATGACTATGTTGGCGTCTGACAACTGTAGAGGAAGTGGCCAATCTGTTGTCCTTTTTTCTGTTTTTATAAAAAATAAAAAATAAGAAAAATTATTAATAATACTTTTTTTAAATTATTTTGTTGACAACATTTTTTTTAATGTTTATATGTGTGTGTGTGTGTGTATATAATATATAATATATATATAATATATTATGGCCAAAGGCCCAGTAGCAAAACTGGAAGAATGGAGAACCTATAATTTTGTAGTGAAATGCTTAAATTTTGACGACAACAATGTTGATGAAGTTTGATGGCCAAAAGTCGAGATCATATGTGGCTCTGATACCAATGTAATGACCAAAAGTCGTATATGTAGCGGAAATATTAAACTACCTCGTAGGAAAAGACATCCATCATAGGATAGTAATTGCAAATTGTATATTGTATAAAAAAATTGATGTAGGATGATATCAATGAGAATGAGGGTCCTGCATATATAGCCAAGTAAGTACCCTTTCACGAAGAGTCATGTTTGTAGAGACATGCCTCTTTATTTAACTAATTATTAGTTAATTACATATTATTAGGATTATTATTTATTATCTACTTTTATCTATTTTTACATAATTTATGTCCATAAAAATTTTCCTCATGAAAGATTAAAACAACCAAGTGAAAGCGTATGATCGGCCAAAGAGATGGTGATGATGGAATGAAAAAACCAAGGCTCATCTAGCAAAAACAGGCTAATAAAAATGACAATCATGAGAGGTAAAGTGGGAATGGTTTCATTTTTACACAAGCTTGAAACATGGAAAACTATGGTTGAGGATACTTGAATATGGTTTCATTTTTCACAAGATTGAAACATGAGAAAAAACTATGCTTGGATTTGGTTTCATTTTTACACAAGCTTGAAATGGACACAAACTATGCTTGAGATTGCTTTCATTTTTACACAAGCTTGAAACAAATAAAAACTGTGCTTGGATAAGTTGGAATGCCCCCAGCATAATGACTCAATTCGAGGTACATTCCCCCAAAGCTTCATTACATTCACCCAAGTAGACTATTGGTTACTAACATGTGGATGGACTGAAGGTTCTTTTACGAGATCAAGTGAAAGATTTGACTGGGAATTTATGAGATCTAGTCAAAGAGTCGAATTGGAAGGGGATTTGTTTCATTTTATAATGAGATTGACATAGGAAAAGAACCATGCTCATGACACCTTGTTTCATTTTTTAACAAGATTGACACAAGTAAAGGAACTATGCTCCAACACCTTGTTTCATTTTTTAAGGAGATTAACACAAGACAAGGAACTGTGCTCTAGGAACCTTGATTCATTTTTTACGGAGCTTGACACAAGAAAACGAACTGTGCTCCAAAACATTGATAATGGCCCATAAGAGGGCAAGGCTTCTAAGACGTTCTCATCAGATGGGAGAAAAATGCTCTGGAAGGGGTACATGTCAAGGGATTTAATGGAAAAAATAGGATACAATTCCCCTAGTACATGATGCACTATATCACTGACTAGATCATCAGTAGACGCAGGCATGAAACAGGTTGCCACATAATTAACCTATGGTGGGGGTGATACCACTTGCATATAAGGATCATTTAGGGAAGATGGTTGATTGGGATTCAAATTAGGACCAAGGAATGAAATTTGATCAATGGACACAATTCTTCCTTCAAGCGGGAAACATATGACAAGAAAGAGATAAGAGACAAGAGCTCCACTAACATAAACATCGTCATGGATGAGGAGTAAATTAAAATCCAAAGTACCTTGGACAACCATCACATTGATATAGATGTCCAAATTAATAGGAAACTTAGGAAGGATTCCTAACGGTTGATTGGTTCCTCTGTTAAAAGCCAACAAATTTTGGGTAACGGGCACAAGCTGAGGAGAACCTAAATCTTGACAAGTAGTTGAGGACATAATACTAACACATGTGCCTTCATCTATGGTTGTTCCAAGTATGGGTATATTATAATCTTGTATTCTGATCTAAAAAGGCACGTAAGAAGGAAGATGATACCCTACCAGTCGACTCCAATCAAAGGAAGTGACCATACTACTTGGAGGGGGTGTCATGAAAACATGAAAATTGTCCCCTTGTGTTATGGGAATGGGAGGATCACACCCTGTACCATGGGAATGGGAAGATTTCCCCCCAACTCATTGGAATCTGAAGAAACAAGGAGAACCTGAGCAGTATGAAGTTCACTCTCTATGGGAAAGGTATGATCAACTGAAGGTGGAATCAATTCAACCATTTTATCAACCAGTGGTTGTTCGAGAAAGGGCTCATGGGATTCACATTCAGAGAGAGTGGGATTTACTAGAGATGAATTCTAATCAATCACTTGGTCAACCAGTGGAGGATCAAGAGAAAGCTTTCGATAACGATTCGGAGACGAGGCTGAGAAGATGTAAGATTTTGCAAAACTTTTTGAGGCTTCATCCATATAAGGACAAAGCTGAATAGGATGATTCCCTTCACATAACTTACAGGGAAATTTTGGAGTAGAAGTGAATGGAGGGTTTGATGGCACACTGCAGCTCTGCCCACATTTACCCTAGCCGCATCCCTGACCACGGTTAGTTGTAGTCAATCTCCATAGCATTTTCCTCTAGCCACAACACGTCATTCCTCGCCTGAGCATCCTTTCCATTTGTCGACGTTAACAGTTAGCATGGAGGGTATGGAGCTCGATGTAGTGGATTACTCACCAGATCCATACTCGGAACAGGTCGTTTTTTTCACCCTAACCCTAAAACTGATCATGTTTCATCTGCGTCGTCTAGCTCATTTCCGTTGTCAGTTGTCTCCCTCCCTGGGCATAAGGACTCCACTCTTCACATCGGGTCCCTCTCCATTGACTCGTCAGCTCTTGACTGCCCACCGTTGTCTCCTAGCACCCTTAACCTACTAGTTTCCTGTTCATCCCCTCTATTCGACCCTGCACCTCCCATAGACCTCGTCTTCACTCGAATTCCATCCTCCTACCTGAGCCCTGAACCTGATGCAGATGCACAGACACAAAATACCTCTAAACACCCTAGATCTTGTGAGAAAACACAGGACCCTGCTCCTCCATCAGGTTTCTTTAATACTCCGGTAATTCGTGTCAGGTCGACGGAGACACATCTTGCAACAAATAAGCCCTCTGATCCGTTACAGGATCATCCCACTGCGCTAAGGACAAGAAAGAAGAAATCAAAGTGTGTAAAAGCATCTAGTAAGGATTACACCATTAAGTTTGGCGAAGGATTTACCATGGGGAAAGTCTCTGACAAAGCAGGGAAAGTGTTGGTGGGTAGGGTTCATGGAAGAACATACACAGCGGAATGATAGGGTTATGGGTAAAAGAGATATGGGGACAGATCTTCATACAATTCCTGAAGGTTCAAATACTACCTCGTGGGTGGTTTGTGCTCCACTTTGCACTTGAGGAATACATGAACCTAGCTCTAGCTTGATTCTAGCATATTGAAATGGTGTCGGTCTTGCTCAAAAGATGGAGCCCTCTCTTTGATCCGAAAAGAGAGAAGATAGGAGCAGGACCACTTTGGGTGTGGCTACTAGGTCTGCCTCTCCAGTACTAGTTAGAAGAAGTGTTTGTAAGGATTGGGAATACCCTTGGCACCTTCCTGGACTATGAAAAATCCATCGTTTAGTCCAAAAATCAAATGCTAACCCGCATTCTGGTGCATCTGGACACTCAGGAAGGTCTGGAAGAAAAAATTACCCTGCAATGGCATAATATCACTAGGGTTCAGATCTTAGATTATGAGGGGGTGCCTTTCAGATGTCAAAGGTGCCACAAGGTTGGGCACCTGTTTAAAGAATACCCTTTGGTCCCGAAACCCCCGGAAGCAGCAGTGGGACAGGAAGCTGGCAATGAAAAGGGAACCTCGACCAACCCCACGAAGCACTCTGTGGCCGCTCCAAATCCATCTCAGAATTTGACTCCATCCAGGCCGGTCCAGCACTCCCCAGGATACCCTTCGAGCCCTCCATCTCCTCCTCTAACTTGAGCCAGGGTAGCTGCAGAAGTGGCTCGTTTAACGGGTACTCCTCTTCCCTCTTCCTCTGTTCTATCTTTTGTATATACATCATCTGCACAACATATGCATATTTCACCATCACAGCATTGCTCCACCCCTCCTGCATCCATTTTTTGTCCACTTCTCCCACACAATCTAGTTTACTCCACCACCTCCCCTATTACTCATCCGAAGCATGCCCCATCTCCATCCTCTTCACCCCCAGCACCCCCTCACCCATATAACCTACGATCACATCCATCCATTGGGGAATCAAACCAATCAATCTCTGGCCTAGGCCTAACCCTCCCCTCAGCATCCATCAAACCCCTCCAGGATCGTAAATCATACCTATCACATGTTATTCTTCAAGCAGGCGCTGAGGTGATCTCAAGAAGACAAACCTCATATATCGGGTTCTTAGAGCAAAGAAAACCCTCGACATGGTTCCCCCGTGAAATTCCTATCTTTTAACTACAAAGGTTTGGCTAGCTCTCCCAAAAAACTAGCCCTTTGCAGATTATTTACTGATGAGCCTGTAGATATCATTCTTCTACAAGAAACCCTTGGGAAGCTCATCACGTCACATGGGTTCTGCAGAGTATATACCTGGTTTTGGATTACATTTCTCTTAACGCTATGGGTTGATCAAGTGGTTTGGCCTTGGGATACAATCCCCGATCTATAAACCTTAAATCGACTTGGGGAGGAAAGGGGTTCATTGGCATAGATTTTTTTCTCTGCAGAGATGGGCATGGAGTTCCAGCTCATGAATGTGTATGGGTTGTGTCAAGGGCAGGAGGCCTTCTGGAATCATCTCCTCAATCTCTCCCTAACCACATCTGACAATTTTATTTTGGGAGGGGGCCTCAATTTTTCCATTGGATACAGTGAGTCCTGTGGATCATCGGCACATATTGATCCACTCTCTAATATCATCGAAAATCTCCTCAAACAGGCCCACCTCACATATGTCCCCATGAACAGACCACTACCTACTTGGAGGAATAGAAGGGTTGGAGAGGTAGCCCTCGCTAGAAGACTGGATCGTTTCGTCATTAAAAATCCGTTGATTCATCGATTATCTCATTACAGGAAGTGGGTTAGGTTCGGAGGCATCTCTGATCACTTGCCCATATTCCTAGAAATATCTGGTCTACCAATCAAGCCTAAGGCCCCATTCAAATTCAACTCAACCTGGCTATAGGATCCCTCATTCATTAATCTGATTACTAATTACTGGTCACAAAACCCTCCCTCACAGGGTCACACTTGGGCCGAGGGATTTTGTAAAAACCTTCATCAGCTCAAGAAGCTCACTATCAACTAGGCAAAGGAGAAACATTAAGGGATTCCCATACCCTCACCTCTATGGAATCAGACTTGGCGGACCTTATGGATGACAACAATAGGGGTTTCTTAAGTGCAGAAGCCAAATTAAACCTGATCGAGTTGGAAAATAAAAGAGCCATAATTCTGAAGGAAAGAGATGAAACCTGGAGACTCAAGAGTCATGCAATGTAGCTCAAAGCTGGGGATAAGAACACTAGTTATTTCCAAAAATTTTCCAAGGGGGTGAAAGCCTCCAATACTATCTAGAAAATGCCAACCCCAGAGGGAGGTATTGCAAAAACCTTTAATTAGTTATCACAGTTGGGCATCTCACACTTCCAACAACTATACAAGGAGTCGCCAATTATAAACCTTGTTGAGATCATTCAAGTAGCGGGGCATTTCGCAAGATTAGTTGATCTAGAAGTGGCAGATGAGATTACTTCTCCAATCACCAGAGATGAACTTGAAGGGACATTAAAATGGTTTCAGAAAGATAAAATCCCTGGACTATATGGTTGGCCCATTGAATTCTATTTAGCCTTTTTTGATCTCATTGGGAATGATCTGCTCAATGTCTTTGAAGAGTGCCAGACCTCTGGATGAATGTATGAGGCCATCAATGCCACCTTCATTGCTCTAATTCTGAAATCTGACTCACCCAAATCCTTCAATGAATTCCATCCCATCTCACTCTGCAATACCCTATACAAAATCATTGCAAAGATCATTGCAAATTGGCTTCTACCCATTCTCTCCCACCATATTTCCCCTGAGCAATTTGCCTTTCTCCATAATAGGCATATCCATGAAGCCATAGGCATATCTTAGGAAGTCATTCATTCTATTAAATCTAGGAATCTGAAAAGCATAATCCTCAAGATTGATCTTGCTAAGGCATTTGATCGGGTAAACTAGCTCTTCATCGAGATGATCCTAATTCACTTAGGGTTCCCTCTAGCATTCACAGACTAGATTATTTGCTGCATAACCATAGCTTCATTTAGTATTCTGGTTAATGTCTCAGCATCCCAATTCTTTCATGCCGAATGTGGGCTTCAGCAAGGATGCCCATTTTCTCCTCTTTTGTTCCTATTAGTGATGGAAGGTCTCAGTAGACTCATTGACTCAACAAAAAGGGAAGGCAGACTTAAAGGACTGAAAATGAACGAACTATGCCACCTCACACATCTGCTCTTTGTATATGATGTCATGATCTTCCTGGATGGCAGCATAAGGGACTCAATCTCCTTCCATGATATTCTAATCCTCTTTGAAAAAGCTACTAGCATGGCTGCAAACCAGTCAAAATCTACTATTGCTCTGTCATATGCCACCCCACAGGAGGACAGAGTAGTCCATCAGTATTTTCATTATCAATCACACAACCCCTTGGATGGACTCAAATACTTGGGTTTTCGAATCAAACCCCATAGCTGCCGGATTGCTGACTGGATCTGGTTAGTGATTAAAATTTAGAAGAGGTTAAAATATGGAACCATAGATTTCTTTCAAGAGTTGGGAGACTTGTCCTGATAAAATTAGTACTAGAAGCCACCCCAGTTTATTGGATGTCACTCACTTGGATCCCTGAGGTAATTCTCGGCCGTATACAATAATTATGTTGCCGATATCTATGGAATGGCCAAAAGGAAGGTAAAACATTCGCATGGGAAATCTGGAAGAAAATCACTATTCCAAAAAAAGGGGGGGGGAGGGGGTTAAAAGTTTTGCCTATTTTTGCCCAAGCTCTTACAGCCAAGATGAGCTAGTCCCTTCTCACAACACAGAATCTATGGACGACTGTGACATATCATAAATACATTTGGCCGCAGCAGACATTGGACTGGGTCCGTTTACAAGATTGGCCTCGTGGGGGCATATCCATAGTATGGAAAGAAATCCTACAAACGATGCCTTTCATAAGAGTAGGCCTGGGTTGGCACATCAACAATGGAACATCCTTTTTCTTAGGTTTCAATCCATGGGTAGGTGGAGGAAATAGATTCCAATTGCATCTGTATCTCATTCATCATCTAAATCATAGGAATATCTCAACGATTGCACAAGTTGCTGATCATGAATATAGTACCATTTTTAGACAACTTTGGAGAACAACACATGATCTAGATATTCCTGTTCAATGGTAGCCTACCTAGGAATCATATCTAATGGCGTTGTCTAAAGCACATGTAACTCTCAATCAGGACCCTGATGTATTAGTATGGATCCCAGCTAAGCACGGGAAATACACTCCAAAACTGGGCTATAACCATCTTCTATTGGACCACAAGCCCACGCTCACTAATTCTTGGTGGCTAGGTTTTAACCTCGTACATAAATTACCTACATACGAATTCTAAAACACAGAAAATAAACAATGCAAGATCATAACACATAAAACACATATACACAGAGATTTTCCCCTGGATCCCAAAACCGGGACTACCAGCTTAATTTTTCATTATGTTCCTTTCAATGTTACAATACATATTTATACATGCCGAAGCATCCAATACCATGGACCGAAAACCATCACGTCCAACACCATTGACCGAAAAACCATTGCGTCCAATACCATGGACCGAAAAATCATCGCGTCCAAAAATAAACATGTGCAAAAATCATGCACAAAACCATTGGTGCATCCGCCCAACCTAACATAGGGTCCAAAATCAAAAAATTTCGGGGCACTGCCCCAGACCCCATAAAGTGGGGTTACGGGTACCCCTCAAACCCCATATTAACTATGTGGAAAGAATATAACAAAACCCAACATTCTCCCATTTCTTGTTTTCTTTCCACAGGGGGCCACAGGAGAGCTTAGTCATTTTTCCAACCCTGAAATGCCCATTGCTTCTCGACACCAGGAGAACTTCTTAGAGCTCACAGATTTTTTCAATGCAACTACAGTATTCTTCAAAGTCTCCACCTTTACTAGCAACATCTTTTTTTCTTCTATCATATCCCTCACAAAGTGATACTGAACATCAATGTGCTTTGTCTTTGAATGATATGCAGGGTTCTTTACCAAGAAAATTGCACTTTGGCTGTCACAGTCTATCCTTATAGCTCCCTGTACTAACCCCATACTTGAACACAATCTCTGCAACCAAACTGCTTCCTTGCTTGCATGAGTGGCTGCCATGTATTCTGCCTCTGTAGTTGTTAGTGCCACTACAGATTGTTTCTTACTCATCCAACTGACTGCACCTCCAAATAGGTTAAACACATACCCACTTGTAGATCTTCTCTGATCCAGATCTCCAGCCCAATCTGCATCAACAAAGCCACGGATATCCAACACTCTGTCCAATCCTGGTCTTCTTGGTAGCACAAACCATAATCACTAGTGCCACGCAAATACCTGAAAACCCGCTTCACTATTGTCCAGTGCTCCTTCCCTAGTTTTGACATAAACCTGCTCAATACTCCCACTGCATGTGTAATGTCTGGTCTAGTACAGACCATTGCATACATTAGGCTACTGACTACACTTTCATATGGAATACGGGACATATCCTCTTCCTTTTCTTGTGCCTTGGGACACTGTTCAGCAGATAACTTTACACCTACAGGAATAGGAACCTTCACCGGTTTACTATCCTGCATATTAAACCTTTGCAATATTGTCTCGACATACTTCCTCTGGTTTAACCAGAGCTTCCTGTTTGCCCGATCTCTTTTAATTTCCATGCCCAAAATATAGTTTGCAGCACCGAGATCTTTCATGTCGAATTTGGAGGACAATTGGGTCTTCAAATCCTAGATGATTTCTTTGTCATTTCCAACCAACAACATATCATCCACATACAAGACCAGATAAATAACACGGTCACCAATTAATTTAAAATACACACAATGATCTACTTTACTTCTGGTGAAGCCAAGTCCCCGTATAAATGTATCAAATTTCTGATACCACATCCTTGGTGACTGTTTTAACCCATACAAAGACTTCTTTAACTTGCATACCACTTCTTTCTTACCCTTCACTGCAAAGCCTTCAGGTTGCTTCATGTAGATTTCCTCTTCCAAATCCTCGTGAAGAAATGT
>APFE030409041.1:17649-42528 GCA_000404065.3 Pinus taeda | reverse complement strand
GATCCCAAAATCGGGACTACCAGCTTGATTTTTCATTATGTTCCTTTCAATGTTACAATACATATTTATACATGCCGACGCATCCAATACCATGGACCGAAAACCATCACGTCCAATACCATGGACCAAAAAACCATCGCATCCAATACCATGGACCAAAAAATCATTGCGTCCAAAAACAACATGTGAAAAAATCATGCACAAAACCATAGGTGGGTCCACCCAACATAACATAGGGTCCAAAATCAAAATTTTCCCGGGCGCTACCCCAGACCCCATAAAGTGGGGTTACGGGTACCCCTCAAAACCCCTATTAACTATGTGGAAAAAATATAACACAACCCAACAGCTACAGCTATGGAAACTGAAAACTCCCCCACGGGCACGGCTCTTCATGTGGTGTGTTTTAAGTAATAAAACTCCCACAGGTGAAGCCCTCATGCGCAGATCTATACACGGCCCAATTTGGTTTGTATTATGCAAACAATAATTTGAAACAAATGAGCACTTGTTCTTGCTCTGTCCATTTGTCTCTCATTTCTGGCAAGTTGTTACACAACAACTCTCTATGCAAAATGCATGTAAGGGTTCTTCTATCCTCGAAGCATGGAACCATTGGATTACAGTACACAAGGGAGCAAAGGCACATTTCCTACCTATTATCATCTATTGGACCTTATGGCTTACCCAAAACT
Source organism: Pinus taeda (assembly GCA_000404065.3). Classification (NCBI taxonomy): domain Eukaryota; kingdom Viridiplantae; phylum Streptophyta; class Pinopsida; order Pinales; family Pinaceae; genus Pinus; species Pinus taeda. The sequence goes on along the minus strand of APFE030409041.1, from coordinate 41,833 downwards.
GTATTATGTTTAAGAACGAATCTACCCATTTGCTACTTCTCATTTCAAAGGCAGTGGCTATCTATCATGACATCCCATAAGAGGCAAATCCACACACCCGCAAAATCTCGGGCCCTGCACAGATTGATAAATCATAGTTGTGGGCCTTCTTCAATGGGGTTGCCCAACCACACGGCTGTAGAGGGGGCTTCTTGTTATACCTCTTGGAACAGCATTGCTATAAAGTTCAATTAGGACTAGGGGAGGGAACAAATAATTTTTTTGAGCTTATCACTCTCAGACACCTACTGCATTTTGCACTTGCTCATAATTGCAATACCATACAGATCTTTGGTGACTCACAAATCATCATCAATTGGTTCAACAACAAAAATCATTTCCATGCTATTTCACTAAAAAATATTTTGGATTTAGTCACCAATCTCAAAGTAGTTTTTAACACAGCATCTTGTCATCACATATACAGGGAATACAATGAAGATGCTGACAAACTTTCCAAGGAGGGCTCGCTACTACCCCGAGGCTCATGGATAATCACTGAGTAGTAGGGATTAGAGTTCTATCAGTATCATCACAAGCCATATATAGATCAGGAATACTATAGGGTTGAAAGGGCATAATTATATCTTTGTTTTGCTGACAATTTTTAGACAAAACAATATGTATATATTTATATTTTTTGTTGATAAAGAGACATATAGACTGAACATTGGTACAAGGAATGGCAAGGCCACACATTTTGATACAGCTATTTTTTGACAAGTTCCATGACCTACAGTTATCACATATGCCTCTGGCATCTACTACATGTAATTTTTCCTCATAATGAAAGATTACGATATGAAAGATTACGATTTTCCTTTGGAAAAAAAACTTACAGGGAAAGTTTACTTTACCATTTTTCCCATGGACCTTATTATCACTAGTTGATAGTTTATCACCAGCATGATATCAAGAGGATTATGACAAAGGTCGATGTGAGCCTATAGACAACACTTCTAATACCTTAGGAATACCAGGAAAATCTGTAATAAGGTGGTCACCCTTAAAAAGCATGCAAGGGGATTTCACTTTATGGGGTTGATTAAAAGGTTTCTCCACATTAGTTGCATCTGTAGCAATGGTTTCTTTGTTTCCCCCTTTCTTATTTTTCTTCTTCTTTATATCCCTTTTATTCTCCTTCTTATCCACCTGGTTACTATCTTGCAGGCTTTCACCATACGAAGAGGAAGAAGACCGAACAGGCGAATAAGGAAAAGAGTTAACTTTAGTATCAACTAGAAGGCGATATTGTTCAAGTGGAGGAGAACCTGGTTGAGAAGAAGTTTGGATATTTGGAACCGTAGGGGTCGAAAATAACCAATGGTAAATTTAGGAAAGGAAAATGTTGCCATATAAGGAGCACCAATATTGGGTCAGGATTCCTGTCAGAGGGGTTTTGTTGATTGGTGGACTTGGGAACTATTGTCATTAGTCTCAACCTAATATCTACTGAGTATTCATATAGTAAGCATGTTGTTTTGCAGTCAATTAATTGATTTTATAAATTAACAACAAAAATAAATCAAAGAGGGGAATCTAGGCATAAAGGTTTACCAAGAAACCATGAATTGCAATATACACCTTGTCGAACAAAGGACTTAACGTATGGTAGCCAATCTCCCTAAATGTTGTGTTCGGTGTATCAAGATATACAAGGTGGAAGACTTGGTTATTTATGGATGGATAGCAACCTATTGGGGACTGACAAAATATACGCGATGGTACGTGGGAGTGCAGTCTATAGTAGTGTCGTCTAATGTGTAACCATTCAATGAGTGTGTTCCCATACACTTACCATGTGTGGATCACCTTGGATATACTCGAAAGTACTATAGAATAGTCCTATACACTTCCATACATGGAACGAGATTTCACCCCCATGATGCAATGCTGGAAAACAACAACAGCTCCTACATTTATCGACGCCGGAACATGTTTCTAGCCTAGACCTCTAAATGTTTTCGTTAATGTTTCAAATGCTCCTTAGGTTAATTGAGACAAATTTTAAGTTGATCTTGAATTAAGTTTCAATTTCAAGGCTCAAAAATCGATGACACCTAAACACACCTACAATTTGCTAGGGAGGTAGGTATACCTTCACTAGGGAGGTACACCTTCTTCCTCCCCCGCAATGGCGTCAAAATGTTACCACTTAAACTAGCAGTGGACCTAAAGGGGAAATGGTAGACTAAGGGCAACAAATGGAGACTTAGCCCACTGTCACCTCAGCTAAGGCTCCCTACTATTTATGACCTTTCACTAATGGGAGGAGACCCGGTATATATGGAGTCACAAATGAATGATAAATCAATAAGTGGATATAGAGTGACCCAAATAATCTCTTTCTGGAAGAGGTTGAATAATGGAGCTTGCTTTCCTTCTAAGAAATGTGCAATTCCTTCTAGGAGAAGGATGGGATAATTTGAGGGTTAGGTTTAGGGAATATGACCTGTGAAAGAGTTCCTCAATCCCTAGATTCCTTATTGAAATTGGTATCATGGATGGTTCTTGAAGAATTTTTATTTCAAAGGAATGAGACTGCACGGAACCAGGTGGACCCAGCCTAGGTTAGGAGGTAAGAGTTTAGAAACCAACGATGTTCTTAACCCATACGAGGAGGGGGACAGGATCAAAGAAAGAATATTCACTTAAAGGTGTTGAATTGATCCTATCAGGCACTAGCCTTGGGGATACTAGGGAAAAGTTTGATCTCGGACCTAGGGCTTGGTTTTTCTCACAACACCCTTGAAATGGCTTCAAAATTGGAGGAGGCCTTGGGGAGATGCTAGTGTAGGATAGGCTAGGAGATCTAACTCTTTGGAGGCCTATATTGTCAGGAAAATGATTCCCTAAGTGACCCAACTTGGCTAGACCTACGAAAAGGTGAAAAGGAATTGAATTTAAGTGACCACCTCTTGGTAGATCAGTGCCTTAGTCTTGGGAGAATGGATTCTATTATAAATATGAATGGGGACCTTTGGTTCTTAGTAAACGAGGCCTCAAGACTACTTTGTTGGCCTTCTAGGTCAAAGAGAAGCAATCTTGCATCTTTTATACTTTGATGTGCAAAAGGTGATGGGTTATCAAGATGAATTTGTTGATAGAATTACCCCTAAGATATGTCATTCAAATTACATGGCCCATGCATTTAGAGATGCTATATACAGACAAAATTCCATAATTTAAGTATTAAACACATGTAGCAATTATCCCTAAAAATAGCAAAAATCTCAGTCCAATGTATAAAGTAAAACAAGAATGGAATTAAAGGCATGTACTTACATGTAATAGAACATATACAACTATCCAAATTTTGACAGTAGAAAAGATCCAAGACAAGATAAACCAAATCCACACATCAAAATTCATCCATAAAGCTTTAATTCATCCTACAAGAAAAAGTGTAAAATTCTCAAGAGATAGAAGAGATCTAATCCAAAGTGATGATGAGAAAATAAACTCATTTCACTTGTATTTATACACTAATGAGGAGTTATAATTAGTTTCCTTGGCCTACATAAGCCCCAAAAATAAAATAATGTGCTAATATTCTAACTTTTGGTGACAAGCCCACCAAACTAGCTCAAAAATGAAAGAATATGCCTCTTAAGAGGTCAAATGATGAATAATACATGTTGTAGAGCCCTCTAAGAGGCCTGATGAGGTCCATGAGTTCCAAAATGAAGAATAAGACCCTCAAAAGTGATGGAAAATGGGTTGGCCCCTTGTTATCCAAACAATAAGCCTGTGGTGCTCCCATGGGTGTGGGGGCACAATAATAACCTCATGGGCCTCCAAATGGGTTGAAAATGCATGTAGATCATATGCAAGGGCTTTGATGATGGTTTATGAGATGCCACATCATCCTACAAGTCTTGGGTTAGTTGCTAAGTGCATGGTACATTTTTCAGGTCGGCTAGGCAAAGGTGAACCAGATGCATCTTCCTCGTCCAATGGGAGTATATCAAGCATCTCTGATTATCCTCGGGGATCCATGAGTGTTTTCTATTGTTGTGGAGGTCCATGTCTCTTAACACACACCCTGCATGTGTCAATGTAGCCCTATGGAGGACTAGTACCCCATATAGGGAGTCCAAACCCAAGATGGAGACCATCTACAATTCTACTTAATATCTAATGTGTCCCTAGCCTTCCAGTACAACAAGTCATTAGAGAAATGAGTAAATGAGCTTACCAAACATCGACCATAGGTGGGGACTTCATAATGCCCTGCCCTTCCATAATGGGTTTCGCGATGTGCCAATGTCTCCTAACTCCAACTAGGGTCAACCAAGTAACTTATTAGATGGTTTCTACTTCTGAAGGGAATAATATGTTCAAGGTACATCCTTTAAAGGGTGGTGCCTTGTGACAAATAGGTGAATGAAGTAGGGGGTGAGAAGGGGTAGCCCTGGGCTATATGTTGGGGTACAAGGGTAGCTAATAAAAGGGAAGCCCACACTTGGGTTTATAAAGTATATAAGGGAGGAATCATAGTACATGAGGTGCCCCAGCCTAATTTTTCCACCCTTCTTTATAAGCCTTTTACATTTTTATGATTTTCTTTGATTAATTGCTCGAGGCTCAAAGGGTGAGAGCATGATATATTATATATAGCAATGAATATCCCCTTTTAAGGTAGGGAATTTCATTTCCCACCAGGGGTTGTGACAATCATTGGTTCCTATATGATGAAGGAGGCTCATAGAACCTATAGGAACTATGGTGATGGCCATGATGATGGGGTAGAGCTCATGTATTGGCTTTTTACCACGTGCTAAATGTGTTTGTCCTAACCATATTTTGCATTTTATGGTACATTTTCTTGTTGAATGTGTCCAAATATTCTTTTGTCTTTGCTTTTAGTTGAATCAATATCTAGGCATCATTCCAAGCCTAACCCAAGGTGTGGGCAAGGGGAAGGGGTGACCTAACCTTATGGGGAGCCATTGGAGGAATATGGACCGAAGTGGGAGAGATGATGGATGGGTGATCTGAAACGGGGCATTAAAGGCTTCTTTTCATGCTTACAAGAACCTCTCCCACTCCAAAGCTTATATATATTCCCCAGATCTATGCTTATGATTGATAATTGCGGAATTAAGAACTTGAAATAGGTGTATGCTTTTAGTTTTCCTTTAATTGACCAAATGCCTTAAGTTTATTTTCTTAAACTGATATGTGGCATATAACAGTGAATATAATGTACTAATACATAATCACACATAACAACAATATAATATGGAGTTCACCCAAACCTCTTAGGCTACATCTCCTTGAGCTCTAGTCAACTCGATTAGACTCTTTGGGATTATGGCTGAATTCTTTTACAAGTTCCACACTCAACTCCAATAGGTTATGACTGAACCATTGGGCTTAGAATACCATTTTTATCCCTGGCCGTTTGGCTCTCTGGCTCTCAGCTCTTGGCTCTGGATTTTGGCTCTAGCTTTGGCTCTGGCTCTAGCTCTTGGCTCTGGCTCTGGCTCTTGGCTCTCGCTCTGGCTCTGACTCTCAGCTTTCGCTCTCGCTCTGTCTCTAGCTCTGGCTCTTGGCTCTCACTCTCAGCTCTCGCTCTAGCTCTGGCTCTTGGCTCTTTGTAAGGAGAATAACTACCTCCAACCTCTGATGGCTTCTCTCTATTCTCCTCTCACTGGCTCGGATTATTACAATGTGTGAGCTCCTCCCTGGTTCTCTACACAACAATGGGATTTATCCCTAAGATGGCTCGAACTCCAATAGTCCACAAGAATAATGCCTCCAGACCCCCTGGACAGTTACCAAAACCTCTTTGGTTCTCCTAAAACACCTTCCTCTGTGCTGGACCCTTCTATCCATCTCTCTGTGTGCAATCATGAGGAATCATTCTTGGCGGCTTTGTGTCTCTTCGACTGGCCCTCTGTCTTCCTCTATGTGCAATAATCCCTCTATCTCTGCATCTAGCCCTCTAGCTTCTAGCTCTATGGCTCTGCGCATTACATAATGCATTCCTATTACATAACGCTCACTTACAGTGTGGCACAGGTGCGAGAGACTATTTCTAATGGAAATGAATTGGCAAGTACAAGAACCCCAATAGTTTGGCCTTCCTATGTAGAAATCCTGAATTCGAACACGTAACGGCAATACACAGGAAAACTCATGAAAACACATCATGATTCTTTAAGTCGAATCTCAAATTATATGAAATCACGCTTATAATCCCATCGGGTCTGCCTTTGATCGCAATATCGCAATATCGCAATCACACAAGCGTAAGGCCAAGAAACCCAAATACATAGAAATACAAAGAAAATTCACAAATCCGGATTTCAAATTATATGCAGTCACATTTATAATCCCATAAGGGCCACACTTTATCGCAAGTCACAATTGCACTACGTAAGGGCTAAAGGTCTACCTCCCATGGCTTTTTCCTCGATGCGATCAATATCATCGATCGTTTTATCGACATATCGGCCCCATCGCATGTGATTTCATCTCTGATCGCTCCGATCGGTGCTATCGGAGTATCGCAATATCGCTTATCAGCGTTTGGGCATATCGTCGATCGACATATCGCTGGTTCCATGGCCCACAGTCTTGCCTCTCTGATTTGCGATCACCAGCCGCATCTTGACCGTTGATTCCCTTTTGATCCAATGGCTAACAACGCTCATCGCAATCGGCCCATCGCAAGCCTTCACGCCTTTGGTTAAGTCTTCCCTTTGGCTTTTTTCGATGCGATATAATATTTCTTGATTTCCTTTTCGACCAATCAAACAAGGCCACGTGGCCTAATCTTGGTCTGCCATGTGTCAACTGTGGATTGGCCCATGAGCCTATACCAAAAATCGACATTTTCAATATAGTTTGAAGATTAATGAAATTGTCTCCTTTTCTCAGGACATTGGACAATTTTTATTTTACAATAACTCCTTCATCCGAAATTCATTTTGGTCCGTTCTCATTGCAATAGATTCAGATTGAAAATATCTATGCAATGAAACTATTCCCAAGAGCATCCTTTGACTTTCATTTTCCTCTGTGAGGAATATTTTTATACCTAGAAGTTTATGCTAGATCCATCTTGGATCACGCCTTCCCACTAAAAAGATTTTGAACTCCAAAAGACTGATATACTGATCTGAACAGTAAATGAGAGTACCTCACCCTCTTCTTTTAGCCTCCATACACTTGCCTTGCATAGTGCCTCTAAACCAAAGCCTTTGAACACTCCCTTCCTGGATGTGCTTATCTTCCTAAGAAGAACTGTCTTCCTCCTTGACTTCGTGCAGAACTCATGCTGAGAAGGTTACAAAAGGTAGTTTGAACTTCTCTACCTTGATCATTGATCCAAGGTGGCTCAAACCAATGAAGTTACATCTGCTTCACAAAATTTTCATTTGTACCTATTTGACATACTGTCAACAACAATAGGATTACAGACAACAATTGGATGGCCTAAACTCTTGCTTCTTCAAAAGAAACAGATTTCACATCTTGTAAATTACCTCCATGTCTCACATCTGCATACAAATGATTGACTAGATAACAAGCCAATAAAACATGCCTTTAAAACAATTGACCCTTCAAGTCAAGCATGTAGAAAAAGAAACAATCGACCCTAAAGTTGTTTTTCAAAGATGAAACACTTCATCATTATCTCCATCTTGGAGACCAAATCAACTTTTCCCAAGTGAATATTGCATTACATACATGTTTACAACAAAGTAATCAACCCTTCAAGTTAATCACACATACATATTTAAATACAAGGAAATCGTCAGCATCCCTGTGTTCATGCACATCATTCTCATGCATGCATTTCATCCTTCAACTTTCACTTAAGTACACTGTACTTTCGAAGCTGAAATGAACATAATGTTGCAGCAATAAAGTGAGTCTCCTACTCAACTTCTCCATTCACCTTCTTAGTAAAACCCTGCAACTTGTATTCCATTAACAAAGAAATGAAAATATATGCATTATATCAATAGACATGCAATCTTAATTGGATAAGAACTCTAACCATTTCTTACCAATCCATTTCAAAGGTCCTTCCTTTGTTTGCACATCAACATGTGAATCATCTTAAAACACATCAATCATGGAATCTTTCTTTCCCTTCCTGCCATTTTCTCCTTCCACCTTCTTCAAGTTTCGTGAAAGCATTATTGGATTCAAATTCCAACACCTTTCAGGAATATGTCCTTGCTTATGGCAATAAGTGCAACACATGTGCATCTCCTCAACAACATGATTTGCCTTGTCCAATGGACCTTTGGCTCTTTGCTTCTTTTCCTTCAAAAGTTTCTTTTATGTGGCCATTCTCTTCCAACATATAGAAACATTATGGTTATCCAAACCACAAAAGGAACATGCAATTATTTTCCCATGCTTATATGGAAATTTATCATGCTTAACATAATCAAAAGGAATATGATTAGAACCAGATTTATACCTTTCTCTTTCACCTCTTTTACCTTCATGAGGAGGTGAATTGAATGAAGGAGTGGCTCCCTTTGGAACACCATCAATCTCTTCAAGGATTTCAGAGTTTCCATGATTCTCTGGTTCAAGTGTATGCTTATGAACACCTTCTTCCCGAAAATGATGTTTCAATCTATTGCATTCCCCATGAATACAACCTTTACACTCTTGAGGTAGAAGACCTGAAATGAGACTCCTTCTTGGAACTGCTTCAATTGTCTTCATGGCAGCTTTGGAAATTTCTCCATAAGATTGTCCATAGTGAAGACCCAAATACTTAGGCCTTTCCTCAATTATTATTGGCTCAACAATACCCTGTGCATGTTTACCCAAGCCTTTTCCTTCATAGCCCATCTTGGACATTAACTTGGAACCTATGCCTCTGGTATGTTTTTCAAAAGAACCAACATAAACATTCTTAGAGAAAATTGAAGACAAACTGGAATTATTTACCTCTTCTTCAAGCTCATACTTGACTAAGGCTACTTTGGCAACAAGGAGTTGTGTCTCCAACGTATGCATCCTTTTCATGTTCATATTTGCAATATGAAGTTGTGTCTCCATTCCCTGCAATTTGTCAAAAAGCAACTACTTCTCTTCCTTCATGGAATTCAACTGCTCTCTAAGTATGATGCTCTTCCTTCCATACTCATACATTTCTCTCACCATATCCATACATGTCTTTCTTCTTTTCTTCATCAAAGAATCTTGTGAAGAAATAATAATTTGAGGACTCACTTATGGAAGTTATCATTATCAAAATGAACAAAAGAACTTCAAACAAGATTAACAAAGAGCTTATTCAAGCAACCTTTTGCAACAAACCTCTTGTGCTTCAAGGATTGCTTTGAGGTCCTTTAGGATAAGAAGAATGCCTTCAGCCCTTCTTCCTTCTTTTCCTCTCCTGGACTTAGCTATCAATAGCTTTCCCTTCACCTCCACAAACTCACACAACAGTCAGTTTACAAACAATCAAACAGCTAAAATATTTCTACTGTTTGAACACCTTTCAAGTCAAACAAGCATATAGATTGCTCTGTCAATCAAGAATTCTGATCTGATACCACTTGCATTATGATACAACCCGCTTCATGATACAACCTACTCTAGTATAACTTACTCTGATATAACCAGCTCGGATATAACCAGCTTTGATATAACCTTCTTTGAAGGTGGGGTTAATCAACTGGGCTCTGATACCAACTGATCTGAAATGAAACATTAAAGGCTTCTTGTCATGCTTACAAGAACCTCTCCCACTCCAAAGCTTATATATATTCCCAAAATCTATGCTTATGATTGATAATTGCGGAATTAAGAACTTGAAATAGGTGTATTCTTCTAGTTTCCCTTTAATTGACCAAATGCCTTAAGTTTATTTTCTTAAACTGATATGTAGCATATAATAGTGAATACAATGCAGTAATACACAATCACACATAACAACAATATAATATGGAGTTCACCCAAATCTCTGGGGCTACGTCTCCTTGAGCTCTAATCAACTCAATTAGACTCTTTGGGATTATGGCTGAATTCTTTTACAATTTCCACATTCAACTCCAATAGGTTACGACTGAACCATTGGGCTTAGAATACTATTCTTATCCCTGGTCATTTGGCTCTATGGCTCTTAGTCTTGGCTCTGGCTCTTGGCTCTGGCTCTCGGCTCTGGCTCTGGCTCTGGCTCTAGCTCTCGGCTCTGGCTCTGGCTCTTGGCTCTAGCTCTAGCTCTGGCTCTCGACTCTGGCTCTCACTCTAGCTCTTGGATCTCACTCTGGCTCTGGCTCTCGGCTCTCGCTCTGGCTATGGCTTTTGGCTCTCGCTCTAGATCTTGGCTCTTTGTAAGGAGAATAACTACCTCCAACCTCTGGTGGCTTTTCTCTGCTCTCCTCTCACTGGCTCGGATTATTACAATGTGTGAGCACCTCCCTGAGTCTCTACACAACAATGGGATTTATCCCTAAGATGGCTTGAACTCCTCAAGTCCACAAGAGTAACGCCTCCAGACCCCCTAGACGGTTACCAAAACCTCTTTGGTTCCCCTAAAACGCCTTCCTTTGTGTTGGACCCTTCTCTCTGTCTCTTTGTGTGCAATCATGAGGAATCATTCTTGGCGGCTCTATGTCTCTTCGACTGGCCCTCTGTCTTCCTCTCTATGCAATCATCCATTTGTCTCTGCATCTGGCCCTCTGGCTTCTAGCTTTGTGGCTCTACGCAATACATAATGCATTCCTATTACAAAATGCCCACTTACAGTGTGGCATAAGTGCGAGAGACTATTTCCAATGGAAATGAATTGGCGGGTATAGGAACCCCGGTCGTTTGGCCTTCTTGTGCAAAAATCCCGAATTTGAACACGTAACAGCAATACACAGGAAAACTCATGAAAACACATCATGATTCTTTAAGCCAGATCTCAAATTATATGAAATCGCGCTTATAATCCCATTGGGTCTGCCTTTGGTCGTAATATCACAATTGCACAGGTATAAGGCCAAGAAACCTAAATACACAGAAATACAAAGAAAATACACAAATCCAGATTTCAAATTATATGCAGTCGCATTTATAATCCCATCGGGTCCGCACTTTATCGCAAGTCACAATCACGCTGCGTAAGGGAAAAAGGTCTACCTCTCATGCCTTTTTCCCTAATGTGATCAATATCACCAATTTCTCTATCGACATATCGTGAGTCACTTTATTGGCATATCGGCCCCATCGCATGTGATCTGATCTCCGATCGCTCCGATCAGCACTATCAGAGTATCACAATATCGCTTATCGGCGTTTCGGCATATCAGCGGTCGACATATCATTGGTTCCCTGGCCCACAATCTTGCCTCTCAATTTTGCGATCACTGATCGCATCTCGACCATTGATTCCCTTTTGATCCAATGGTTAACAACGCTCATCGCAATCGGCCCATCGCAAGCCTTCACGCCTTTGGTTAAGTCTTCCCTTTGGCTTTTTGCGATGCGATATAATATTTCCTGATTTCCTTTTCGACCAATCAAACAAGGCCACGTGGCCCAATCTCGGCCTGCCATGTGTCAACTGTGGATTGGCCCATGAGACTATACCAAAAATCGACATTTTCAATATAGTTTGAAGATTAATGAAATTATCTCCTTTTCTAAGGACAATGGACAATTTTCATTTTACAATAACTCCTTCATCCGAAGTCTATTTTGGTCCATTCAAATTGCAGTAGATTCAGATTGAAAAGATCTACGCAATGAGACTATTCCCAAGATCATCCTTTGACTTTCATTTTCCTCCTTGAGGAAGATTTTTAGACTTAAAAGTCTATGCTAGATCCATTTTGGATCAATGGGGTAATAATGCATGGAAAGAGGATAGTGTAAGCGAGTAAGGGAGTGGGACCATGCAACCAAAATTGGTGTTTCTCATTAAATACCATCTCTAAAGATAGATGGTCAGTAAAAGAGATCCCACTGGACTAGAATCCAAGGTTAATATCCAAAGGAGTCTAGGGGATAGGAGCATAGACCTAGCCCATTCTTTCCACCGGATCCCCCCATTAATCCATGCCCATAATTGTTCATGACAAGAAAACTACAGTACTCAATTACCAAATGAGAAGGCATACATTTAGGTTCGGGAGGCCCACCTTCAAACATACAATCATGGAAGATGGGGGAGGGACCACATTGCTAGCATAGGTGGTGGAGAAATGGCACAATGAGCTATCTAGTGGTTGCAAGGGGTTTTTGGATTTCGGTTGAGGACCATCTTGGAGAAAAAATCTCTCCTATGGATATCACCCACAAAATGGTGGGCGACATGAGTAATATGGACTAAACCTTTCAGCCAGTCTAGGTACCATCAGGCTTACTTTCTAACCATCAACCTAGGGATATAGGTGTGTATCCAAGGTCAGAACTCCATGACCAATGCCACCCTCCCACTTTGGGATCTAGACATCAATACATATGCCATCTAGATGTCCTCCCATATAGTTTGTATCACACAAGATGCCTCCTCAAGTCTCTTCCACACATATTTCGTTAACGAAATCATTAATATCAACGAAACCAAACATGCTTCTCAAATACTCAAAATTCTTATTAGGAAGATACTTTGCAACACATCAGCTAAATGTTCATCAGTCAGAACATACTATAGATTTACGATCCCATCTTGTACCAAACTTCTAATATAATAGTACTTATTGTTGATATGCTTCGACCTTGCATGGAACACATGATCTTCAAACATATTAATCTTGCTTTGATTATCACAATTTATCACTGTAAGAATTAGAGGTTTTTCAAACAAATTTGAAAAAAGCTTCCTTAACCATATAGCCTCCTTTCCCACTTCACATGCAGCCACATAGTCAGCTTCAGCACTGCTTATAGCAAGAGGATCTCTTTTTCTACTCATCCTTGAAATATTCACTAACCCCAAACTAAAATATTCACCAATAGTGCTTCTTCCATCTCTCTCATTTCCACCCCAATCAGAATCTCTAAAACTTGCCATCTTGACTTCCTTGATGTCATACTTTAGAAGTGATGAATAGTACCTTGTAGATATCTTAAATTGGCAAGGCTCCAACTGAAATTGACTAAGAATTTCATGGAAAAACATATATATGGTCTAATGTTTACGAGATACATCAAAGAACCCACTGACTTTTGATAAGAGGTAGGATCTACAAGACGTGAGTCAAAGCTTCTTAACTTCTTGAGATTGGTGATCATGGGAGTAGTCATGGGCTTGGAATCCATCATACCAATTTTTTGCAACAACTTTATTATATACTTTTCTTGCCCCAAATAGATTTCTCCAAGTTTCTGCCATACTTCCAATCCTAGGTAATAATGCATTAGACCCAAATCCTTCATCTCAAATTTGTTTCCTAGAATATTCTTACATTCTTGTATCCTTCTCTCTACACCTGCAATAAATATATCATCCACATATAGTATAATAATCACTGGATCATTATCCACAACCTTGAAATAGAGATTTGGATCGTAATAACTTTCGACGAACCCGATTCTTAGAAGGTATGCATACATTCTTGCATGTGATGCCCCAGGAGCTTGCTTCAAACCATATAGGGCCTTCTTGAGCCTACACACATGAGTATCTTTACAATTTATTTCAAATCCTTCAGGTTGTTCAATATACACTTCTTCATCTATGGTCCCATTCAGAAATGTTGTTTTCACATCCGTTTGATGGATATTCCATCCCATTGTTGTATCCGATGAAACTAAAGATCTTATAGTAGTATATCTTGCAGTAGGTCTTATACTTTTCTATGCTTCCATCATCTTGTAGATCCATTTGGAAGTGACAATCAATTTGTCACTAGGTCTAGGAACAATTTCCCAAACCCCATTCTTCATGATGGATTGATATTCTTCCTGCATAGCTTTCTTCCATACTTCTTGATGAGTAGCCTCCTCAAATGTAGTTGGTTCAGCTTTTATTAGCTTTGTCATGCATGCAACATATCTAGAATATCTTTTTGGTATTTTACTTTCTCTAAAGGTTCATTTTGCAGCTCCATGTCCTTCGACATCTTCATGAGTAGTTTTTAACCAATTTGGAATTTTTCTTGTCTCAGGTATGATCACAGATTGAATAACATCACTTGGTCCTTATTCTTTTTCTTCTTCTTGATTTGTAGTATGATTATCATGGTGCCCATCTTCTTCGAATAGTGGTATGTCTTCGTCATCATAATCAATATGGATATCTTTGGATCTTTTGTAGGCATGATTTTAATCAAACATAACCTCCCTACTTACTTCAATGTGTCTTCCTTCTTTGATGTAGATTCTATATGCCTTCGAAGAAATATTGTAGCCAACAAGTATCCCTTTAATGCTTGTAGAATCCAGCTTCTTTCGTTTTATCCTTTGGAACATGGATATAGGTGGGATATCCAAAGATTCGGAGATGGTCCACACAAGGCTTCCTTTCTGTGAATGTGTATTTGAGTGTCATATTATCGAGGATTCTATGATTACTTCTATTTTGAATATATACATCAGCCATTGCAGCTTCTCCCCATAGAAGTTTTAGAATGTCTTGATCAAAGATCATTGTTCAAATACATTCTTTAAGTTTTCTATTCTTCCTTTTTTCAACTCCATTTTGTTCGTGATTGTAGGGAATAATGAGCTCCCTCTTAATTCTTGCTTATTTTCAATATGCAATCATTTGTTTGAAGTGTATTCTCCAACATTACCATATCTTAAAGTCTTTATTCTTCTTTCAGTTACGGTTTCTACTTCAGACCTGAATTCCTTGAACATTTGAAATACTTCATCCTTTGTTTTGAGTAGATAGATCCATGTCTTTCTAGAGTGATCATCAATGAAGGTTACATAATAGAGATGACCTACAAATGATTTTTCAGACATATGCCCACATACATTTGAATGGATAAGGTCCAATATTTCTTTATACCTTGTTAAACTACTTGTAAATGGTTTTCTTGTATTCTTTTGTAAGTCACATCCCTTGCATATTCCTTCACAATCTTCTTTAATATTGGGAATGCCATTTACCAATTTGTTGAGAGAGGGAATAAACTTAAAATGTAAATGACCATATCTTCTATGCCATAGTTCAATGGGATTGATTTCCATGTGAACTAGGGCTTGAAAAGTTGGTTTTAATACTCTATATAAACTTCCTTCACGGATTCTAATGACTCTAGCTTTATCGATGATTGAATATTTACCCCAAGTCAAAACCTTTCCATCTACAAAATCAACTCTATCACATTTATCTTCTAAACAAGAAAATGAAAGTAAAATATTTTTCAAACCTGGAACATATATTATATTGTTGAGATGTGGCTTATTGATTTGTGTAGCTTGGGAGGTACTCCAAGCCCTAGGGTTCAGGGTTTGGAGAGCAAAGCACCACAAGGGTAGCTTGTGGGCTTGGAACCCAAGTGTGGGGTTTTTAACCCATCATAATTTGGGCTAAAACCGTGATGTAGGTACAACATGTGAAGGATGAGGATGATAGTGCTCGACGATAATATTACAACGCATTGAGAATCATCTGAATCTGAGTTGTCGTTAGAGAGAAATGAATTTTTGAAGTTGACAAGGTAATTATTGGTTACCAGGTCATGTATGCTTGGTGTAAATGAGAGCCAATAGATGTGTCACTTCAATAAAATTTGTTGAGCCTTAAAGTCTATAAATTAAGGATTATTTGAGGCTATTTGAGGCATCCAAGTGTGACAATACATCACCAAAGGGAACTCTGATATTTTCGTGAGACCTAGACGCGGAAACGGAGCCATAAAAGACAGCGTGGAGGGTTTCAATTTGTTGTAGATGGCAATGTGGAAGTCTAGGGTTGTTATTGGGCTCAGATTACATAGCAGAATAGGAGCTAATCCATTAAAAAAGGGAGAAGTCTCAGCATGGAGAGCAGCTGGAGGTATAGTGTATGCTTGGGTTGTTTTTGGGCTAAAGACAGATTCATGTAGGACTAATCTTGAGTGCGGATTGGTGCTGGAGGAGAAAGAAGCTAGGCCGAGGAGGATAGGAGCAATGGACTATTGTTTAAAGTGTAGATTGGGGCACTCTTTGAGGGGACTGAAGTTATAGTTCACTGTTGGACTAGGCCGCAGGCCATAGCCAATAGTTGGATGCCTTTAGGAGTTGTGTTCAGGGTGGATAGCAACCCTATAAGGTAGTGTATGCCTAGAGGAGTCTCCCTAGGGTGAACCGCGGTCAATTGGAGGCCATTTTGTTGAGTTGCGTGGAGTGTGAGGGCAGCGTGGTGTGCCCTAACTAGTGGTGCAATATTACAGCAATGCAGCAAGGTGTGAACAGTAGTATTAGAGATTTAAGCAAAGTCTTTCGGTGGAAATCACATAAGAGAATTTTTTGGCCGACGTGTTTTGAACCAACAAGTGTGGTTCATCATGAGGACCAGATGAAGAGGCAGACCATGGAAAAGGCTTAAATAGAGAGCAATGTAGAGACAATTTCAAGTAACGGCTATATTCGAACAATAATAGTTAAATTATAATATTAGCTTATTAATATATTAAAAACAAATACTATTAAGTAACGACTATATTAAATGACTAGTTTTTGAAAAAAATATTTAAATAATGATATTATTTCATTAATTTATTAAAAATATTAATAGGTAATGGCTATATTAAACAGCTAGTTTTTGAAAATAATATTTAAATAATGATATTAGTTTATTAATTTATTAAAAATATTAATATGTAATGGCTATATTAAACGGCTAGTTTTTGAAAAATAATATTTAAATTAATTTATTAAAACCAAATATTACTAGTTTTTGAAAAATAATACTTAAATTGTGATATTAGTTTATTAATTTATTTAAAAACAAATATTAATAAGTAACTGCTATATTAAACAGCTAGTTTTTGAGAAATAATATTTAAATTAATTTCAAAAAAAGAAAAAAACAAAGTCAAACTTTAAAGGAGGGGAGTCAAAAATTATAAAAATGAGTGAATACCCTAATTGACACGAGTATTATAGATGTGTATTGGGTCAAGTTGATGAATAGTTTTGGATCATTTCGTGTGCACTGTGTTGATGCCATGTGGATGACAATCCATGGTGGTGAAATGTCTTCCTAGGACCAGAATTGACAATGAGTGGATTGGGTATTATAGAGTTGATTGGAGGGCAGCGAGTTGGCTACCTAAAGTAGCCCTAGAGCAACAGACAAGAAAGACGTTGTTGGTGCAATATTAGGTGAAGTATTGTAGCCTTATGTGCAACACTTTGATGGACGAAAGTGACTGCTATATTGGAATATTGGAGCTCGGGAATTAGGCCTACCCAGAGAGCAGTTTGACTAGCCCATGTTCATTTTAGCAGACGTGGATTGCAACAGTGATAGAAGGCAGCCCTCTTGGAGTCTCGAATTGTAGATGCCTTGATGGACTAAGGCAATACTAGTAAACAGTATGGAAGCGAAGCACGGATAGGATGAGATACGACATAAAAGTTGCAGCGAAGTTTGTCACTGTATCTTGTATACCATAAAAACAGAGTTAGCAATCAAATGAGAAAATTACCTAGTACCCGTTTTTTTGAGGTAGCAAAAAATCACTCGATTTTAAAAAATGGTGATTCAGAACACACCCTTTTTTTAGCATATTTTTGGCACTTTAAAATTTTTTATGTATCAAGTAAGAACATTTTTTTTAAATGTTCCTAATTTTCATGTTGATTTTGAAATGTGTTGATGCAGCATCAACACATTTTTTTAGAGGACCTATTTTTCACACTTTAATTTTTTTTTATGTATCAAGTGTGAACATTTTTTTTTGTTAGTGATTTTCATCTTTATTTTGAAAAGTATCGATGAGCATCATCCATTTCTGTTTAGAGGGCTTACTTTTTACACTTTAAATTTTCCAATGTATTAAGTGTGGATAATTTTTTTTTAAATGTTGATGATTTTCATGTTGGCAATAAAACATAAAAATTAAAATTAAAAAACATGACAAAAAAAAATCAAATATATATAAAAAAAAATAAAAAAACCTATAAAAAATCAAAAAAACCTATAAAATGTAAAAAAAAAAAAAAAAAAAAAAAAAAAAAAAAACAAAAAAGAAAAACAAAACAAACAAACAAACAAACAAACAAAAGAAAACAAAAAACCAAATTAACTTGTAAAAAAATAAAATTGAATAAAAAAATAACAGGGAAAAAGAAAAACAAAAACAAAAAATAAATTAAAAAATGAGAATTTTCCAAAAAAAATTATTATTTAAAGAAAACAAATTAAACCAAAAAAAATTCTAAAATCATTTTGGAAGTATAAAAAAAAAACAAATAAAATAAAAGTTAAGGAAAAAAATTAAAATTCACAAAAAAAATCAATTTAAAATAAAAATTAAATAATTTAAAATAAAATAAAAATTAGGAATTTTTTTATAATTAAAATTATAAAATCTAAAAAAATAAATTAAATTCAAAAAAACATTTATAAAAATAATAAAAATAATTAAAAACAAAATAAAACATAAAATAAAATAATAAAAAATATAAAACAATTAAAATTAAAAAATAGAAAAATTATAATTATAATTATAATTTTATTTAAATTATAAAATTATAAAAATAAAAAATAAAAAAAATCCCTCCCCCATCCCTTTGCCCCACCCCACCGTCGCCCTCCCTCCCTCCGCCTCTCCCCCGTCTCGCTCCCTCTCCCTCCCCACCCCACCACACCCCAACCCTCCCTATGAGGACCACGAGCTGCAGGGCGCGCAGATGGGTGAGCTACGGCCACGGTGGAAGTCACCCGAAGTGGAAAAAGACTTGTGCGAAGTGTTTTGGACGAGTTATGTTTATATGTGTTGGGTGGTCCCAGGGTGCCCCAAACGATGGGTGAGCCGACGGGTGGACCGGCTGAACAATGGGGCAGCCAACCATGGAGATGGGCAAGCCAACATGCCGTGAAAAGGGTGAAGCCAACGGGAGGACCATATTATGGCAGGTCAGTTGGGCACATGATCATGGCGTGTGAAGAGTATAAGTTCGATGAGTTTTGGAGTTGGAGAGGCATTCATTCGAACTTGATTGCATATCTCTTGGAGAAGAGCGAAGAAGTGTGAGGGCAAGCTGCAAGTGTCAAAGTTCAGATGGAGGCGTTGGTCGTGCAGACCGCGCCTGAGTAGGGCATCGACGACATGATTGTGCAAAGCGCGTCCGAGTAGGGTGTTAGTGACTCAATCGTGCAGAGCGCGCCCGAGTAGGGCGTCGACGACCCGATCATGTAGATCAAACCCGAGTAGGGCGTCGGCAACCTGGTCGTGTAGAGCACACCCGAGTAGGGCGTCAGTGACACAGTCGTGCAGCGTACGCCCAGGTTGGGCGACACGGACATGGAGGGCAGGTGCCCGAGTTGGGCAGGTGACATAGCACGCTGAATGAAGGTTGAATCGGAGGTCGTGAATGAGATTTTTGTAGGCGGTACTACGTGTAGCCCACCAAACGGAGGGAGTTCGAGATCGTGAATAGGAGTTCAGGTGAGAGACGACACAGGTGTGTGTGTGCCCACCGAACGAAGGCACAGTTGGGCTGAATGGTAATGTCGAGCGAGGTAGCATAGTGAGGGAATTTTCTGAACGAACAAAGGGCGAGCCGGGTGAAGAAGTGTGACGAGTTGTGACGAATGTGACTAATGTGTAGAGGTGTCGGGTAGGCATGCACGGTGACATGGGTGAGCGCCCAAGTTGGGAAAACGACACGATGAGCTGAACGAACGCGTTCAGGGGTGAACGAAGAGTTGGGAAAAATGTGTGGCAACCATTCAAGCAGGCCGACAAGCTGGGCAACCGATTTTGCTAAAGTTGGAAATTTGGCTAAGTGTAAATTTGGGGTTTCCTCCAAGATTTAGCTTATGTTGTAAAAATTGAAGCTTACATATATTGATATACGAGCAGAATCATATTGCAGGGAGTTTCCCCTCCCTTTATATTGTTGTGCAATTGTATATGTTAATTATTGTTGATGATGAATATGTATGGGTTTTCATTTGTATAAAGGACTAATAAAATAATTGGTAATGAAAAATAAACTAAGTACGAAGGTTAGGCGTAGTCCATGATCATAAGTATTGGTGAAAAGAAAGTGGTCGGTGGTGCCGCATCTCGCTATAGTGCGGTTGGAAGAGTACCGACAATGTAGGGGCGTGGCAGGTGGCATCAGAGCTAGTGAACTGAATCAAGGAGTTGATTCTATAGGAAGACCGAAGACTTGAAAGGAAGTTCAAGTTTTGCAGGTGACAAGTGGTATCAAATCTGATTCAGGTGGAGTGCAAGTGAAGGAAGTTGATCTCACCGACAAGTGGAATCAAGAGCTGGTCTAGTTTTGCAGGAAGAACCTGCTGAATTGTGAAGAAATCTGAAGGGTGATTCAGGTTGCAGGAAAGTGGATGGCGAGATGGTAGAAGAACCTATGGCAGGTGAATCTAGCCATAATGCAGGTAAAAATTTTTGATACAAGGTATTGGAACTAATGAGTAGATGGAGTTCTGAATAGACTTCAATGAAGGCCGAGAACATGATGATTCAAGAAGGCTATTTGAAGATCAAAAAATAACTTGAAGAACTCGAGGGCCAATACAAGGATGTTGCAAATGTGACAACGATGGAGGATGAACTTGAGATTGATCAAGTTGGGCCAGGATCATGCAGTTTGCAGACATGGGTGAATGAGGATACTCACATGGAGGATCCTCATGATGACAATGTAAGTACTATTGATACTTGTGTTTCACTTGAGCATTTGGTAGATGAACCTTATGCAAGGAAGGGAAAAATTAGTTTGCCGATGCAAGGGAGAATCTTACCATGGATGTCTACAATGAGACCTTGTATGGAGAAGCAGGATTGTTGACTGTTGCAGGACTTGTTGGGGTTGTTTGTGACCTTATGGTAGAAGCTGCAAAAGCCCATGATAAGGGAGGAACATGATGATCATTGCAGAGGAATGGGTCATGTTTTAGCCACATGGAGAATTGGCTAAGTGCCCAGCATTACTCATGGACAGGTTGGAGGAGGGCACACACTTGAGTTGGTGATACTTGGGTGGAATTCTCATGGCCGAGACCAAGAGCAAGCCTTGGTGGAACCTTTACTGGGGGATCTATGATGGAAGAGACTCGTGATGATGATATGGTTGGGTGACCAAGTTCACTAGACCAAAGATTGCAGCCTTGGATGGGGATGACCGATTGTTGTGATGGGTCTACTTGGTTAGAAAACATGGGCAACTAAGTCATGGACATCAGGTTGAAGACATGGAGCATGGCAATCTTATGCAGGGACATTATGCAGGAGCACTTGTAGAGATGTTGCTTATGGGCATCCGATGAGGAGTGCTAATGTAGGGATGTTGTGCAGATGGATTTTCTAGTGTGACATGGAGATGTTTTACATATGAGCCAATGGAGATGTTGTGCACTCTTGTACAACAAGGCCATAGACTTGGATGGAGTTATGAGTAGACCACGGAGCATTCCTACTACATGGAAAGTTGAAGCATCTTGCAGAGACCTTTGGGTCAAGACTTGTATGCTTGCTGGGATGTTGGTTGGAGATGACTCATGGAGCTCATGATGACATGAGGTTGTGACTTTTGGGGACTTCATATATGGTGGACTTGGAGGATCTTATGCATTGAGGAGCTGAGGTCAGGGACTTTGATGTAGGATGGGGTGCATACTTTCAAGTACATGTATGGGTGTGGCTTGGAAGAGTGACTTGATGTGGAGGATCGATATGAGACACTTTGGAGTGATGGAGTTATAATGATGATGATGCTTTGGTGGCAACACTTGGGCATGGGTTGAGCTGAGACTTAACCACTTTTGACACATGGGAGCTTATTGATCTATGATCATGGGCAGCACATGGATAGATGAGACATGTGTATACTTGTTTCTATGGCGGACTTGAGGGATGACACATTTCAGATATGATGGAGGTTGCTTCATGGACCTGGATGTGGCATATCGAGAGTCGAGGTTTGGTAAGAGGAACTCTTCACGTTGAGGAGATGGATTTTACGCAGATGGATGATGATGTTGTGATAGATGTGACTGATTTCATGCAGCACATTAGTACCAAACATCATGGACAGCATGTTACAAATGAGATGAGGGCTACTTCATGGACCTGAGCATGGCTTACACTTGTATGGAGATGGATTCTTGATCGAGTTGATGATGTGACAGGATGTTCTGAGAAACGATTGATGATGGCATGAGCATGCGCATTCTCATGGATTGAGCGTGACGGTTGGATTAGCTACCCAACTAGTTCAAGACATGGGGACTTGTAATGTACAAAGATGTGTTAACATTATGTTGGAGTATCATGGCAGATGTTCACATGATGACGACGCATGATGAGGTTGACACGATATGTTGCAGTATACATGTAGCTTAAGATGGAGGGGCCAGCCTTCCACGATGAGGAGCAACATGTGGAGATTGCAACGAGGTGGTTGATGATCATGGATTGAGATGATTTTTCGATGTATGACATACCAATGAGGTGTATGCCTTGTTATGGATATCTTGGTGACAGATGGTTGCCAAGATGAGAGATTGTCGAGGATGACAATGATTTCAAGTGGGGGAGAATGTGAGGACCACGAGCTACATGGCGCGCGGATGGGCAAGCTACGGCCATGGTGGAAGTCACGCGAAGTGGGAAAAGACTTGTGTGAAGTATTTTGGACGAGTTATGTTTATCTGTGTTGGGCGGTCCTGGGGTGCCCCGCACGATGGGCGAGCCGACGAGTGGATTGGTTGAACGATGGGGCAGCCAACCATGGAGATGGGCAGGCTAACGTGCTTTGGAAAGGGTGAAGCTGACGAGAGGAGCATGTTATGGTAGGTCAGCTGGGCACATGATCATGGCGTGTGAAGAGTATAAGTTGGACAAGTTTTGGAGTTAGAGAGGCATTCATTCGAACTTGGACGCATATCTCTTGGAGAAGAGTGAAGTAGTGTGAGGGCAAGCTACAGGTGTCGAAGTTTAGATGGAAGCACCGGTCGTGCAAAGCACGCCCGAGTAGGGTGTCGGCGACATGATCGTGCAGAGCATGCCCAAGTAGGGCATCTATGACCCGGTTGTGCAGAGCACGCCCGAGTAGGGCGTCGGCGACCCGGTCGTGCAGAGCGCCCCCGAGTAGGGCGTCGGTGACTCGGTCATGTAGAGCACACCCAAGTAGGGCATCGACGACCCGGTAGTGCAGAGCGCGCCTAAGTAAGGCGTCGGTGACACAGTCGTGTAGCACGTGCCTAGGTTGGGCAACAAGGACACGAAGGGTGGGTGCCTAATTTGGGCAGGTGACATGGCAATCCAAACAAAGGTTGAACTGGAGGTCATGAAAGAGAGTTTTGTAGGCAATACTATGTGCAGCCCACCGAACAAAGGGAGGTCGAGATTGTGAACAGGAGTTTGGGTGAGAGGCGACACGGGTGTGTGTGCACCCACTAAACGAAGGCATGGTTGGGTTAAATGATAGTGTCGAGCGGGGTAGCACGGTGAGGGCATTTGCTGAACGAATGAAGGGTGAGCTGGGTGAAGAAGCGCGACGGGTTGTGAACGAAGGCAACCGATGTGCGGACGTGCCAGGTAGGCGTGCACGATAACACGAGTGGGCACCCAAGTTGGGTAAACGGCACAACAAGATGAACAAATGTGTCCAGGGGTGAATGAAGAGTTGTGCAGAATGTGCAGCAACCGTTCAGGTAGGCTAACGAGCTGGGCAACCGAGTTTGCTAAAGTTGGAAATTTGGCTAAGTGTAAATTTGGTGTTTCCTCAGGGACTTAGCTTATGTTGTAAAGATTTAAGATTACATATATTGTTATATGGGCAGACTCATATTGTAGGGAGTTGCCTCTCCCTTTATATTGCTATGCAATTGTAAGTGTTAATTGTTGTTGATGATGAATGTGTGTGGGTTTTCATCTGTATAAAGGACTAATATAATACTTGGTAATGAAAAATAAACTAAGTACGAATGTTAGGCGTAGTCCATGATCATAGGTATTGGTGAAAAGAAAGTGGTCGGTGGTGCCGCACCTATCTATAGTGTGGTTGGAAGAGTACCGCTAGTATAGGGGTGTGA
>APFE030409041.1:0-14236 GCA_000404065.3 Pinus taeda | reverse complement strand
GATCCCATTATATGTAATTTGATAGTTAATTTTAAATTTTTCATTATAATGAATCAATTCTACCCCACAATGTTAATTTCATGGTTGGTCTTTAAATTTTCATTACAATGAGTTGATCCCACCTACACTGCGTGCCAATTTGATAGTTGATTTTTAATTTTTTTTGCAATGTATCAAGTTGTCTTAGGCTAAGATTTTGAAATCACTATACATTTAGCATTTAAAAAAAATACTCTTGGTATAATAACTCTTTCATTCATGTATTCATTTTTAAAGTTTTTTTACTCATAAAATTTTTCCATATTGTCATGCTTGAAATATTTTGAAAACTTAAGATTGTTTTGTAGTCATAACCTTCAGTTTTAATTCCATGGTTGAAACATTTTCAAGATTTTAATGTTTTTCTAAGTCGTGATGTTTTATCTTTAATGCCATGGTTGAAAATAGTTATAAGTATTTTTTCTTAACACCATGCTTGAAAATTGTTGGAATTTTAAGGTTTTTCAAAGAAGCAATATTTTAAATTTAATGTCATACATAACAATCGTTGGAATTTAAAGGCTTTTCAAAGACGTGATATTTAATTTTTAATATCGTGCTTGAAAATCATTGGAAATTTAAAGTTTTTCAGAGTCATGATATTTTACTTTTAACGTCATTATTAAAAAATAT
Organism: Pinus taeda; assembly: GCA_000404065.3. Taxonomy (NCBI): domain Eukaryota; kingdom Viridiplantae; phylum Streptophyta; class Pinopsida; order Pinales; family Pinaceae; genus Pinus; species Pinus taeda. Next base: position 13,564 of record APFE030409041.1, on the reverse strand, counting down.
TGAAAATGTTCCCTGAAAAGAAAAAGAAAAAGGATGTTATTCTGGCATCAACACTTTTCGATTTCAAGGTGTTTTTTGCACCAAACAAAATGGATTTTATTGTTTTTTACTGTTATCTTTTAAAAATATTGAAAATTTACTCTGAAAAAAATGGTGATGCAGAATCAACACTTTTTATTTTTTGGTTGTTTTTTCATGTTTTTTGGGGTTTTTGTGCTCGAGTACCCATTTTGAGGTAATAGTTCATGTTTGATTGGTAACTATGTTTAAATTGTTGTCTTATTCAGATTTACTTTAATATAACAAAGATTGGGATTGTACATATTGTACAATTTTGTTAAAAATTGTATACATTTGTGCGTATCTGATTTACTCCTTTATATTTCCGTTGTGCAAAGTAGTTTATGGTAGAGATTGTTGGTTTTGTAGCGTCAGTGATTTTAAGACTCTAACCTAGATCCAAGGTCATGTAAATTTAACATGGTATCAGAGCATGTCTGAGCTACTTTAGAAGTAAGTAAATAAGAGTTGTGTGCAGCGAAGTATAGCATGAAAGGGAGTTGGTCACATTGTGAGTGAAGGGTTCACTACAATGTCGAAGTTGCATGCAAGTATCCAATATGAGGATACATTGGAGGGGTTGTCCAACTATAGTCCATGGAAGGAAAGGATCAAGTTGATCTTACAGGTCAACAGGATCTGGGATTTTTTCGGAGAAAGAGATCAATAAGCCAACCAACCCTAAGAAGCTGAAAATATGGGAAGATTTCGATGCGAGGGCGAGACTGATCATCCTAGATGGTGTGAGGGATGCCCTAATACCTCATTTTTCCAAGTAGAACGCCGCACATGAGATGTGGATGTCTTGTTGAATTGAGGCTTCTGTGATCCATAATGGTTATAAGTAGAACTTCGGCGTAAATCACAAAAAGAGAGACATTTGTCGACGTGTTTCGAACCAACCAATGTGGTTCATCATCAAGACAAGTTGAAGAAACAGATCCAGCTTTGCATGCTAAATAGACTGAGCAGAGCCTCCAATGGCTATCTTGACCAATGGCTAATTTTGACTAGGGTATCGCAGTCAAAAAGTCAAATTGGTAATTTAATGGGAGTTAGTTATCATACCTTAAATTATATAAAAGAAATAATAATAGATGTTGTTTACGTCATTAGTTTATTAAAAATCGTAACTTATATAGGAATTAGTTAGATCAAAGACCTAACTTATATATATATATATTAATATATATTTATTATATATTATATTTTAGAGAGAGAGAGAGATTGAGAGGAGATAAAGGTTATTTACATATATTATAGAAAAAAAATATTATATAATATATATTTTATATATTATTTTATAATTATATATAAATGAGTTAGTTAAAAGGTGTATTCAAATGTAATTACATGGGATTATCAGATTAAGGCCAATATACAAATATATATTAGGTGTTTAGTTAGTTATATTATGAAAGTTAAATAGATAAATATATAAAATATATAATTGAAATAATTTAAATGGTGATACGTTATTAGTTGGTTCAAAGGTAAATTTTTAAAATAGTAAATTAAATGAATTGTTAGATAAAGACTCACTCTTATTATATATATATATATATATGTATTTTTAATATATATATGAAAGGTAATTTTAGGGTGATAGTTGGTTATAATAAATATATTAAATTACTAATAAGTTAAAATAAGGTGGACAGATAACTAAAAGAAACACAAAAATAAAAATGAATAAAATTCAATTAAGAATGTAAAATAAAATAAAATTTAAAATTTAAAATTTTGTGGATGTCTCTTTAGAATTTGTTCCAGAATAAGAATGAGAACCGGGTATTGGTATTGGATGATAATTTGAAGTCCACCAAGATGATAAATGGTGAAAGCATGACCTCATTTCTAACAATATTGTCTCAGGTCAAAGATGAGCTTGTTGCCATCGATGATTGTCTCAGATGGAGATATGGTAAGGATTGCCTTCAAAGGGTTCACCGAGGAATGGAAGCCCTTCATCAAAGGGATCATTGCTAAGGAGAAGTTGTCAGACTGGGATAGGTTGTAGGATGACTTAATTTAGGAAGAGTTGTGAGACGAGGATCTTCAGCCGAAGAAGAAATCTTTAGATGATGAAATGGAACTTGCATCATGAATGAAGGGTAAGAAAAAGAAGGACTTGAGTAAAGTTAAATGTTTCAACTGTGGCGAGATGGGTCATTTTTTGTCAAGATGTTTGATGAAGAAGAAGGGAAATGATGAGAAGAGGAAAGGGAAGCAGGTCGTTGGTGTTTCCACTTCAACAAAGATGGACGATCTCTCTAGGAGATTGGAAGAGGAGGAATTTGCTATGATTTCTCATTTCTTGCAAAGTACTATCACTGAGGATGGATGATATGTGGACAGTGGTGCAATGAAGCATATGATAGGGTCACAGGAGGTTTTTGAGACTCTATTGGAATGGGACTCAAAGTTGCACATGGTGTTGGATGACAAGAGTCAGTTGGAGATCTGACGATTGGGTGTTGTGCCATTCAGGATGGAGACATGATGTATGATGTGGGTCCAAGATGTATTGTTTGTACCAGGACTCAAATATAGCATGATTTTGGTCTCAATGATTGAGAGGAAAGGGTTTGAGGTTCGGTTCTAGGATGGAAAGGCAAGACTCAGACGCAGAGACTCTAAGTCCAATGGGATTGTACTCTGAGTTAGAGATAATGGTCTCTACAGGTTGATAGCCAAGCCTGTGGATCATGGAAAGAGGCAAGTGGAGCAGATGCAGGTGCAGGCTTCAGAGGAGTAGGTACAAGTTCCCAAGAATAAGGTACACTTTCCCAAGAAGGTCTAGGTTCTAGAGACTCAGAGGAGTATTGCTAACAATTCCTTCTCATAAATAGCTTTGTGTAAATAATTTCCTTTGATTAGACAAATTTAAAAGTAATGGGTCTTTCTTCTTGAATTAAAATAGCACCAATTCCATTTCCTAAGGCATCACATTCCACAATAAAGGTTTTTGTGAAGTCTAGTGTAGCTAAGACTGGTACTTGGCACATTACCTCTTTAAGATGTTCAAAGGCTTTCATTGCTTCTTGAGTCCAAGAAAATGCATCTTTCTTCAGTAATGTTGTTAGAGGTGTTGTTATTCTCCCATAATTATTAACAAACTTGAGATAATACATGTCAACCCAAGAATCCTCACAGATTCTTTATGGATGTGGGGATTTTATGTTCCTTAATGGATTTATTTTTTCTAGGGTCTACCATAACACCTTCATGAGATACAATATGAACCAAATATTCCACCTCTTATACTGCAAAGAAACATTTGGTGGCTTTTACATATAATTGTTTCTCCTCTAATAGTTTGAGCACTCTATCAACATGTTGAACATGATCCTTCCAAGACTTGTATATTAGTATATCATCAAAAAATACTAACACTAAATTTCTAAGGAAGGGTTTGAAAATGGAATTCATCAAACCTTGAAATGTATAAGGTGCATTGGTAAGGCCAAAAGGCATGACCAAAAATTCATAATGACCCTCATGAATTCTAAATGTTTTTTTTTCAGAATGGCTTCAGTCTTCATTCTAATTTGATGATATCCTGAACGAAGGTCCAACTTGGTGAAGTAAATTGCTCCATGTAATTCATCCAATAATTCATCAATGACAGAAATGGGAAATTTATCTTTAATAGTGAGCTTGTTGAGCTCCCTATAATCCTAACACATGCACCATGATCCATCCTTCTTGTGCACCAATACTACTGGAGCAGAGAAAGAACTTTGACTAGGTTGAATTATACCATCCTTTAGCATTTCTGCAACCATACGTTAAATTTCACTCTTTTGGGCATAGGGATATCTGTAAGGCCTGATGTTTGGAGGAACACTTCCTAGAATCAAATGAATAGCATGATCATGATCACGAATAGGTGGGAGGCCTTTGGAAGCCTCAAATACCTTGCAATGATTATCCAAGACTTTTTGGAGATCTGGAGAAATAGATGATTTCGATATGGGAACCTCTAGTGAACATAACTGTGCAATTATGCCTCATTTTCTTTCTTTAGAAGCTTTGTCATTCCATTAGAGCTGATTATCTTTCTTAGTTTCTGCGATTAATTCAACTTCCTTTCCTTCTGAAGAAAATTTCATGAAAATTTCTTGAAAAGTAAAAGCTATTGTACCCAAGGATTGTAGCCATTGGAATACTAGTACAACATCAGCACCACCCATTGGAATGGAAAGCATTGGGCTATTGAATACATATTCTCCCATGGATAGCTTAATATTATGGCTCTTTCTTGGGCAATTTATGGTTCCTCCACTTGCAACTATCACTTGACACTTTGGTGCTAGATACAGGAAGAAATTCAATTCCTTGGATATCTTACAATGAATAAAATTATGGGTACTTCCTGAATCAATCAACACTATTACCTTTTTCTTCTTGATATGCCCTTCTATCTTGATAGTTTGAGGAGTGGTAATTTCAGCCAATGCATTACAAGATATGGTCGGATTCACTTATTCTTTCTCTAGGGTTTGTTCATGGTGTACATCCTCTTCTTTTGATGTTTCTTATTCCTTTTCTTCCTTCTCTTCACAATCTATGTAAAATAATTTCTTCTCAGCACACTTTTGACCTTTAGTGTATTTTCTATCACAACTGTAACAAAGCCCTTTTGCTCTTTTTTCTTCCAATTGTTGTGGTGTCAACCTTGTAGGTTTTGGATGGTTAGGGGAAAAAACAATTCCATATTTATGATTGTGAGTGGTAGGTTTCCTTGTTGCCAAAATTTTTCTTTCCATTTTTATTTCCAACCTGAATGCCTTCTCCAATGAATCAGGTTCCCAAAGGTGAACCTCATGTTGGATGTTATCCTTTAAAGTCCCTATGAACACATCAATCCTATGCTCCTTTGGAATATCTTTTACCCTTATATTCTATTTTTGGAAATCCTCAATGTGCTCCATTATTAAACCCTTTTGTTTGAGATTTATCAATTGGCTAAAAAAAGTGTTCCTTTTTGTATCCTCATAATGTGCTATCATTTCATTCGTAAAAATAGCCCAAATGACAATTTGTTTATGAGAGTAAAGCCATCGATACCATACAAACTAATTTGGTTCCAAATATGAAGTTACAATGCGTACCTATTGTGTGTTTTTCACATTATGAATATCAAAAAATTGCTCCATCTGTTGTATCCATGTTACGGGATCCTTGCCATCAAACTTCCTCATATCGATCTTTGGAACATGGTGGGTCTTCAATCCAAAATTAGAGTCTATGAAATCATGATTAACATTTATTTTGTTCTCATCATGAATTTCCTTTACTACCCTTTCTCCATTAGTAAGCATTTCTTGTAGAAACTTTGTCAAATATGTCTTCAAATCTTCCATTTTAGCTTCCACACCTTTCTTTAAATCATCCATCTTAGCTTCCACGTCATTCATATTAGCTTCTAAGCCTTTCTTTAAACCATCCATCTTAGCTTCCACGCCATACATCTTAGCTTCTATGTCTTTCTTTAAACCATCCATCATAGCTTTTGTTAATTTTTGTGTGAGTGAATTTTGTTGCACTTGGTCTAGTAATTTTGATATATCGTGTTGCATTTCTTCCTCTTCTGCATGAGTCATGCTAGTGCTTTTAGGTTGCTTACTAGGTGTTTCCATTTTCTTTCTTCGGGACATTAATTAATGATAATAATTCTTCACTATGCCCTTTGAATTCCTTCAAATTAATTTTTCAAACCAAACTTGTGAAAAAAGTTAAAAAACTACACACCCTTTTTCATGTTGTAGGAGCTCGAAATTGAATCTACTGTATCTCAGTAATTTTGGATCTCCAAGGTATGAAATTTCTTCCTGTGGTAAAACTCTGAGTCCTCTTTCTAACCCCACAAGTCTGATCAAGATTGGATTCTCCAATGAAGAGTTATGCCAAATCTCCCACGATGACCGGATTATAGACTAGTTCAGTAGAGCGAGCTTGTACGAAGTTCCACGTATCATTGTTTTCACTGTAGGACCTGAAACGGATGAAAAGAAAACTGCAGGTCATCCTATTTCTGTAACTTCTTACGAAATGTCAATATGATGCTCCGAAACAAAGTTATGACGATTTTCCCCAGGTCACTTGTTTGAGATATAATTTGGGATCCTGCAAAAACCCTAACTTCCTTAGATCATATCTCCAAAAATATAGATAGAAAAGATCTGAAATTTAGACTCAAGGTTCCAAGCGATTTCGTCTCAAATGGGTTGTTTTCTTAGCTTTAGTAATATTTAATAAAAAAATGTATAGCGAAAATTCCACAATGACCTGTTTGGAGCAGTGAAACCCTATAAGCCAAGTTCTGATACCAAATGTTATGAAACTAGCTCACAAAAAGATAGAAAATATAGATCAATGACTTAGGAATTAGCCTCTTTGAGGGGGAAACCTCCTTTACATTACCAAAATGAACAATTCTTGGATGATACAAATGACAAAACCTCCTTTATATATATAGCAGTCGAAGGGGTCACAATATAACTAAAGTCGACCTAACAATAATAATATAAGGGCACAAACATAACAATAGTGGGCTTCTATGGGGCACAATAATAAAAATATGGGGACAATAGGGGAACAACAATAAAAATAAGGGATACAATGACAATAGTAATGGGGGAATCAGTAGTATTATATGGACCTAACATACGATGAGTTGTTTCAAGACAAAACTAGGTGGGGGGAATAAGAAGTGTGTTTGACTGATGAAATATGGTAAGAAAGTAGGATCGATAACAACATTATTTTTGGTATCCGAGATTGGTTCTTGAGCTTGGGGGGTGTTTTATGAATTCATCACGCACACTGGTGCTCCTGTGGTTTGAGAAATCTCTCCTATCACAAGAGAGTCTCCTAGGAATTTCCCTAAGAGTGTTGACAACTTAAATTGGCTTGGGATGAGTTCAATGTAAGTGGTGATCCATTCATGAGAAGATGAGATGAAAGGTATCACACCATCAGATGCAAGTAATTTATTCTTCTCATAATATGTGATTTGATCTATTGTAATGATTTTTTTTTTATCATGGGGGAACATCATTACACTAAACATAGACGAGTTGACTACTAAAATCTCGTACATGTAACTTCGACCTAGCAGGATATTGTAATCCAACTGAGCGTCTAATACTTCAATATCTCTTAGCACGGTTTTTCCAGCCAACTATACTAGCACTCCTTGGTAGTCCTATGGGGGCTGAAGGGCGCCCTTCATATGCTCTAATCGTGATGTCAGAATGCTTGAGTTCGAGGGATCCTAGTTTTTTCCAAACAGATTTGGAAATTATACATGTGGATTCCCCTTCATTAACAATGAAATGATGGATGGTGATGTTTTGGACTGAGACTGGAATTTGGAAAGCAACGACTAATGATAGTTGTGGGGTAGATTTATCCAAATCAAATACCATTAGGCGAGAATCGACTAGTTAGATTATGCTTAGAACATAAATTAAGGCTTTTCATTGGGTTGGGCATGTTTGCAAGACCTCTAATACTAACATACATGATGGTGATTGTGCTAAATCATTGACTATGTTGTAGCTACAAGCAAGTTTTGAGTTATTTAATACTTTTCATAAATTTCCTTTGACCATCTTTGTCATAGTTTCTATAGGAAGTCGAGAAATGGTCAACAACGTTGTAGGTATTGTCATGATTAGATGGGTTGGGCTCTAGGGGAGCTTCATAACTTATATTTCACATTTGTAGGAGAATATCTCCTCCTGTCATGAAAATGTCATGATTAGAATTATTATGGGGGTTCCCTCCAAAAGGATACGGATGGGATGATTGTTGTTGAGTGTTAACCACTCCCTAATGGGGGAAAGGTTCTTGCATTACTATAGTTTGTTTCCCTCCTTGCGCCCTATTGTTCTATATCCTTTTTAACACAGGGAGTTGAGGATAATGATGGGTATAATGAACATATTCCCCATAGAGGGTCCAAGAATGATTAGTACGTAGAATTATGTTCTTTTTTTTTTATTATGTGGGTTGTCATTGGTTGATCCTTGGTTTTGATTCTAGTTAGGGTTACCCCTTGTTGGTGCCCGCAGGGGCTGTTGCTATTTGTTTCCCCCTTTTTCAGGTTCTCCCTTTTGTTTTCTCTTTGGTTTTTTCTTAGCAACATTAGGTGGGATAGCTAGGTTCAGCTGCTCCTCCTATTGTTTTTGTTGAGCGAGAGAAGGTTGCACTAGATTAACCCTTGTGTTATTTTGTGTTGGTGGCTTATTATGTTGTTGTGTAGGGAAAGGAGAATGTTTGTTTCCTTATCCCTGATTGGTATATGGATTATGGGAAGAGGACATTGTGTCCATATTCCTAGAGGAGTATTGGTTTCCCTATGGGGGAATATATGAGCCTCCATGTGGGGGTTGATATTGGTTAACCCTACTAATCAGATTATGCATCAATATGGGTTGACCAGGGTAGTATCATGTATGTTGCAATGGTGGTGCATTTTTCATAGCATCAAATGCTTGACCACTAAATGAGTATCTAGTGTACTGGTAGGTGTTGCTAAGTTGGTTTCAGGTTATGGAAATAATCAATCCATCAACAACATTGGATGTGACTAGTGTCTCTTTATAAGTTTGTAGGCGCATGACATCTGGAAGAACATGATAGATATATATAGACTGGGTGTATATAATCTCTAACTATTGAGCTTTTCTAATGGCTTCTTCCTTGTTATGCAGTGATGAATTTGCCACGCCTTTTGAATTTTCTGATGTGAGGGATCTAAAAAACAAGTCAAGAAGGACTTTGTCTTCAAACTGAGCTTTACATAAGCTACAAAGTTTCTGCCATTCATGTATATGATCTATTATATGGGTAGTAGCTGTTTGTTTGAAGTGGGTGAGGAGTTCCAGCCCTAAATCATGATGAATCAGGATCTGGAAGAATGTGAGGAAAGTTGTAGCTAGGGAGTTGAAGTTTCCATGTGACGTAGAAGGTTGGTTAATGTACTATTTCACTGCAAGCCTAGTAAGGGTGCACTGAAATAGTCGTAATTGAATAGTATTATCCATGATGCTATTAGATGAATACCACAGGTGAAAAGTCATGACATGGTTTCCTAGATGTTCTCCTTGTTTCCCTTCAAATTTTGGAATGTCTAAAGGGAGATTGGTGGGCATTCTTGGCCAATTCTAGCTATGAGCGATTAGGTCATTGGTTAGATTACTTAAATATAGTAGGTTTAAATAATCTAAGAACAAGATCTGCAAGTTATACGCCATCGAGAAACAATTTTTGATAGCTATACGTAAAGGGGTCCTCTGTGGGGAAGTGTAAGGAGAACTACCTCGATGTTTGTCTCACAGATTGTTCGAAGGAGTGGTATGTGGGTTCCCCAAAGGGGTAGTGTGTGGGGACCCTTGTGGGCTCATGAAGGGTGTGCTTTGATGGGGAGGGGTCCTGAGCAAAGATGCATGAATAAAGGAAGAGCCTATAACAGTGGTTGCGTGATGCCCTTTATGCCTAAATGGCAGGAATCCTGGCACACCTACCGATAATGGGGGAAGGTTTAAGAAACATCTAGATCAATGGGGAGTCATGGGGTCCCATATGGTGTCGATTAGAGTGTATGCTACTTTGGGTATGGTGAGGGAGGAGATAAATATCAATGCAATAAAACCACATACATAAAACAAAGTGAAAATAAATTGGTTACTTTCCTTTTACAATTAAGCTATTTGATAAATCAAACAAAGAATTCTTTTTGTTTATTGCGTATGATAAAAAGTCCTATTTAGATCTAATCATCCTTTCCACTCTCAAAATAATTGGCCCTTGTGGAAATATCTTCTGATGGGTCCTGGGGCAACATCCCAAAAGACCTGGCGACGCCTTCCAACAATCGAAGAATCAACAAAGGTAATGGAAATGAGGTGTAAGTGTTTCCTTCACCATCACCTATTAGGAACGGATGCCCTAGATTTTTGCCACTAAAGTACCTTCGTCCCACGTGAGCATTTTATTCTTTAGCTCCTTGGCAGTCAATTACCAGTACTGAGCACTAGATCGGTCATGTAGCCCCAAAGAGTACTACACACATTGGACCTAAGCTGAACCCCCTCTCAATCGAGTCTCTGCCATGCTCGAGTATTCTTTTCCATGGGATGATTGAATGATTTTAAGCTCCCTAAAAAGTCAAATTCTATGTTTCAAATGTGTAACATGAGCATGGCGTCTTATGGGATGCCTACCCCCAATGGTCCTAACCTGAACTATAAATTTTTTGGTGGCCCCGGTGAGGAATTTAGTTGGTTCAAGTTATGTTTGTTTTTAAGGGTCTTAATTTTCATTAGGGTGTGATATGTAAGCTAAAATAAACTAAGTATCAAAAGCTCCAAAAACTGGATGCCTTCTAATACAGATTTTATACAATCTTAATGTGTGGTGTGTAATTGTGTGCAAGAGATGAAGTGAGCATGTAAAGTGTGAGAAGATATGGATATTCAGTGATCTATTCCAATATTCCCCTACTTATACTAGATTTCAATTGTTCCTTGCGTGAAAAAGAAGTGATATGTAGACAATGGGCCGCTTATTCTTTTTCCTATTACACTACGTGAATTTCAAAATAGGGAGATGGAAATTCAAATTCTTTAATAAATTTTTCATATGCAAGCCTAGGTTCGTCTAAGAGACACAAGGGAAGCAGAGATTACTTACTTTGTGTAATAACATTTTCTCCTAGTCCCATAAAACGAAAGAAATGAATGATTTAGTTAGTAACAAGATTTGTGGATAACAAGCCACTTACTGTTTTACTAATAGGCTATGTGAAGATTGTGAACAAAAAGCAAAGATAATATTATTATTCTATTAATTGTGATTAGTAAAGAAAATAAGCAACTAAACTGACTGCAAAAAAAAATTGCAGTGTTAGAAAATTATAAATTATGGAGCAACGGAACACATAAAATATTGCAGAAATATAAACACAGAAAACACATAAAACAAGAGAGACATAGATATACATGGTTCACCTAGTTTGGGATACGTCCACCTCGAACAGCCAGTCCTTCCTTTCTATTATCTAGCAAAATAAAGAGACACAACCTACAGCAGATCTGCTGTAATATCCTCTGTTTTCTCTCACAGTCTCACCTCTCTGTTTCTCGCTCACATATATTACACAAACTCAATACAATGCCCTCATATGAAGAGAGGCATTTCCTTCTAGGGAAAAAAACCCTAAACTAAACATAAGTTCTACCGTCAGATCATCCACCTAATGAACGGCCCAGATTGACTAGAAATTACTATACTTTTACAAGGCAATTTTACATCTGTTTTTAGCTTTGGGGGCACTGCCCCTGAACCCCCACCGGGGGACTGCTGGCCCCCGGACCCCCGCGAGGGGGACAAGTCCCCCCCACGTGGAGGGGTGTACAAACTTCCTGGGGTATACATCCAGTTGAAACAAAGACCTTTGAACAATCATGCTCCACACACAACAATCTCCCACTTGGAGAATGATTGTAACAACTCCACCGCTGCTTCATTTGCTGGACAATGACTCCTCTTTAGACCTGGCTATTTCTCATCTTCATCGTCATCCTTGAAGACCAATTGAAACTGAGCATATTCTTAGTTTCTCCCTGTTTACAACTTTTGTTAGCATATCTGCAGGATTTTGGCTAGTGTGTATCTTTTGCAGCTTCAACTCTCCATCTTCCAACACGGTCATATGAAATGGTACTTGAGCTGTATGTGTTTAGTCGTGGAGTGAAATGCTGAGTTCTTTACAAGATGAATGGCACTTTGGCTATCACTATATAACGTGCCCATATCATGCTCCTTACCCAATTCACCCATAAACCTTTTTAACCAAATCATTTCTTTACTAGACTTTGTAGCAGCAACATACTCTACTTCTATTGTAGAAATTGCAACAACACTTTGGATTTTTGAAACCCAACTGACAGCTGTTCCACCAACAGTAAATACATATCCTATAGTGCTCCTCCTGTTATCTCTGTCACTTGCCATATCTACATCAACATATCCCTGTAGAGAAATGTTTCAACCACCAAAGCATAATGCTTGGTTTGTGGTACCTTTCAAATATCTGAGAATCCATTTCACTGCCATCCAATGTTCCTTTCCTGGATTGTTCATGTACCTGCTTACAACTCCCACTACATGTGCAATATAAGGCCTTGTGCAGACCATTGCATACATTAAGCTTCCAACTGTTGATGCATATGGAACTTTAGACATATAATCCATGTCTTCTTGGGTCTTTGGGCACATTTCCTTACTAAGTTTGAAATGGCTAGCAAAAGGTGTACTAACTGGTTTTGCATTGTGCATGTTAAATCTTTTCAACACCTTTTGTATGTACTCATTCTGAGACAATGTTAATTTACGATTTTTCCTGTCTCTAGTTATTCTCATACCAAGGATTTGTTTTGCAGCTCCCAAATCCTTCATTGCCAATGAATTTGCCAATTTTCTTTTGAGCACATTTATTTCCTGCATGTTAGACCCTGCAACAAGCATGCCATCTACATACAATAACAATATAATATAGCTGCCATCATTTTTCTTTTTCGGATAAACACAATGATCAGAGTGACATCTAGTATAGCCTTGTTCAGACATAACTTGTCAAATTTTAGATACCACTCCTTGGAGCCTGTTTTAAGCCATACAAGCTCTTCTTCAACCTGCACACTAGTTTCTCCTTCCCTTTCACTTCATATCCTTGTGGCTGTTGCATATATATCTCTTCCTCCAAATCCCCATGGAGAAAGGTTGTCTTTACATCTAACTACTCAAGATGAAAATCTTCAGCTGCTACTAGACTTAAAATAGTTTTGATTGAAGTCATTTTAACATCAGGAGAAAATATCTCATCAAAATCCATACCCTTTTTCTGTGCAAACCCCTTCACCACAATTCTAGCTTTATACCTTTTTCTACCTCTATCTTCTTCCTTCAACCTGTAAACCCATTTATTCTGCAATGTTGTTTTACCTGCAAGAAACCTGACCAAGTCCCAAGTCTGGTTATGTGCTAAGGATTCCATCTCTTCTTTCATGGCTTTCTCCCACTTCTTCCTGGTTTCTACCTGCATTGCTTCTTCATAACATTCTAGTTCACCAGAATCAGTTACGGGGTCTACTTATCCTGGTAGATCTTCTAAAACCACTTTCAGGTGTTTGAGGTGCTTGTTGTTGTTGTCGTTGTTGTTTTTGTTCTGGTTGTTGATCATCATGATTTTAAGGCACGATCACTTTTTCTGTGATCTCATCAAGCATTATGTATTCTATGTTTTCTTTTTCCTGTTTCTTCTCTTGCAGTTTATCCTTATAAAAAACCTTTTTATTGAATATGACATCTTTTCTCCCAATGATTTTGTGTTTTTCATAATCATAAAAGTGATAACCAAAATCATTAACATCATATCCAATAAAGGTACATTTCTTTGATTTTGCCTCAAGCTTTGTTCTATTTTCTT
>APFE030409030.1:0-10687 GCA_000404065.3 Pinus taeda | reverse complement strand
TTAAAGTGTCTTCCCATTAGGTAGGGTCACCATTTCTTACGTGCATGTAGTATTTTCCAACATTTCCTTCTCATAAATAAATTTGTGTAAAGAATTTCCTTTTATTAGACGACTTTCGAAAGCAATGGATATTTGATCTTCCATTTCCATTTCCGGGAGCATGACATTCCACAATAGAGGTTTTTGTGAAACTCGGCGTAGCTAAGACCGGTGATTGGAGGAACACTTCCTGGAATCAAATGAATAGCATGATCATGATCACGAATAGCTGGGAGGCCTTTGGGAGTCTCAAAAACCCTGGAATGATTGTTCAAGACTTTTTGGAAATCTGGATAAATAGATGATTTTGATGTGGGAACCTCCAGAGGACATAATTATGCAATTACGCCTTGTTGTTCCTTCTTTAAAATCTTTTTCATACCGTTAGAGTTGATTATCTTTCCTTATTTCTTGGCAATACCCCTTAATTCAACTTCATTTCTTTCTGTACAAAATTTCCTGAAAATTTCTTGAAAATTAAAAGTTATTGTACCCAAGGCTTGTGGCCATTGGACTCCTAGTACAACATCAGTGCCACCCATTGGAATGGAAAGCATTGGGCTATTCAATACATATTCTCTCATGGGTAGCTTGATATTATGGCATTTCCAGAGCAATTTTTGGTTCCTCCACTTTCAACCATGACTTGACGCATTGGTGCTGGATATAGGAAGCAATTCAATTCCTTGGCTATCTTACAATGAATAAAATTACCGGTACTTACCGAATCAATCAACACTATTACCTTTTTCTTCTTCATATGTCCTTTTATCTTGATAGTTTGAGGTGCGGTAATTCCAGCAAATGCATTACAAGATATGGTCAGATTCATTTCTTTATTATCTAGGGTTTGTTCCTGGAAAATTTTCTCTTTTGACATTTCTTGTTCTTTTTCTTCCTCCTCTTCGCAATCTATGTGGAATAATTTCTTCTTAGGACACTTGTGAACTTTATTGTATTTGATATCACAATTATAACAAAGCCCTTCCGCTCTTTTTTCTTCCAATTTTTGTGGTGTTAAATTTGTAGGTTGTGGAAGGCTAGGGGCAAACACCACTTCCATCTTTATAGTTGTGAGTGGTAGGCTTGTTGGTTGCCATAATTTTACTTTCCATTTTTTTTTGCTAACCTGAATGCCTTCTTCAATGAAACAGGTTCCCAAAGGTGACCCTCATGTTGGATATTATCCTTTAAAGTCCCTATGAACACATCAATCTTATGCTCCTCTGGAATATCTTTTACTGTTATGTTCAATTTTTGGAAGTCATCAATGTGCTTCGACCCTTTTGTTTGAGATTGATCAATTGGCTAAAAAAGGTGTTTCTTTTTGTATCCTCATAATGTGCTATCATTTCTCCCATAAAAATTGCCAAAGTGACAATTTCTTTATGAGAGCAAAGCCATCGATACCATACAAACTGATTTGGTTCCAAATATAAAGTTGCAATACGTACCTTCTGTGTGTTTTGCATGTTATGGAGATCGAAAA
The DNA here is from genome assembly GCA_000404065.3 of Pinus taeda. Classification (NCBI taxonomy): domain Eukaryota; kingdom Viridiplantae; phylum Streptophyta; class Pinopsida; order Pinales; family Pinaceae; genus Pinus; species Pinus taeda. The sequence continues at coordinate 9,159 of APFE030409030.1, read as the reverse complement.
ATTGTTCCATTTGTAGTATCCATGTTCCGGGATCCTTGCCACAAAACTTCCTCATGGTGGGTTCAATCCAACATTAGAGCCTATGAAATCATAATTAACAATTTTTTGTTCTCATCATGAGTTTCCTTTACTACCTTTTCACCATTAGTAACCATTTCTTGTAGCAACTTATTCAAATTTATTTTCAATTCATTCATCTTGGCGTCCATACCATTCATGTTAGATTCCATGCCATCCACCTTAGCTTCCACACCTTCCATCTTAACTTATTTAAATTTATATAGCTTATTAAACATCGCAGAAACAAAGTTATAGGGAATATTCCACGATGACTTGTTTGGAGCAGCAAAACCCTAGAATCCAAAGCTATGATACCAAATGTTATGAAACCAGCTCACAAAAGGATAGAAAAGATAGATCAACATCTTAGAATTCAGCCCCTTCGAGGGGGCAGCCTCCTTTACATTACATAAATGAATAATTCTTGGATGATACAAATGACGAAACCTCCCTTCTATATATAGGAGTCTAAGTGGTCACGTTATAATTAAGCCAACATAACAATAATAATATAAGGACACAACAATAACAATAGTGGGTTTCTATGGGGCTCACTAATGACAATATGGGGACAATAAGGGCACAATAATAACAATAAGGGCTACAATGAAAATAGTAATGGAGGAATCACTAGTATTATAGGAACCTAACAACCAATTGCATAATCCTTAAAAAAGGAAAAAGGCTCTCGACAAAATGCTGAAAGACTTAGCACATCAGGTCATGCCACTCAGTCACTACCCTTGATCCTATGAAGTGAAATGCCAAAACAGGCCAGAACAAAAAGGACGAAGAACAATCAAAATTCGCTATCTGTTTGTGAATAAAGTTCCCATAGAGGAAAAGCTTTGATAAAGTGAAATAAAAAGGAGAAAAGTTTCTCGGAACATTGTTAAAGAGCTTAGTGCCTTAAGGCTAAGCTTCTAGTCACAACACTCGGTCCTATATGTGGATATTTGATGAGGGTTGGAAACAAAAGGGGCTTGACATAATTGAAGGTCATCAATTGATAGTTTATTGGTGTTGCACCATGATGTAGCATTGCGGAGTATTTACTATGATAAAGCATTGTACAGAGTACTAAAGGGCATATAGAGCAGTGAGTTATGTGAGTAAATGTTGAGCATATGTTTGGTCTCGAGTTTGTATGCAGAATTTAGAGCAAGTCAAATTTCAGGTTTGACTTAACTACATGGTGGGATTAGGATGATGTGGCAAGTCTTTAGTGAATAAGGAGGCGCCAAGTGGTATCCCACCATTGGTTCTCGCAAAATTGCATATCGAAATGGTAGGCGGAAAAGGAGTTTCAAATCGGCCCCCGACAGGTTCAGGGTTGTTATGTGATCAAGCAATCACAATCACAATCGGTGAAGGGGAGAATAGGTATCGTCCCTGGCACTCGCACAATTTGAGTTTCAGATGCGGTACGTCATTATGTTGTAGTTTTCTATTCTGGGAGATCCGTGATATCGCATCGCAAATGTTTCATTGTGTTAAAGAGCCCATAGCCAATTACTAAATGCGACGAGCGATAAGACCCCGGATGTGATGGTTCTTTATGCCACAGTGTAATATTCCATCGGATCTTCCTATATCGTATGAAAGTGTTCTGCTGTGAAAACAAGACCTTCTACCCACCTGAACTTGTTGATTGTGATTTGCGATACGACGGATAGGGTATGGTTCGCTGTGCGGAGAAATTCTTGTTCGATTGGCGAATTTTAGAGTTGAAATGTAGTTTTCTGCTGATTTTAGAGCATTTTGTGGAACAATTAGTGGAGAAACTAGGAGAAGCAATAACTTCTTCAGTTCTTATCCAAATTGGATGCAAAAAGGGGCTGGATGGCCATTTTTTAGAATGTTGAACTCATTGAGACAATTTTTGAGAGGAAACTAAGCATCGTAAACACACTTTTGATGCAATTTGAGCATAATAGAGAGCCCCAAGCCATTGAAAGATGGACCAAGGAGACGTAGCCCAAGAGGGGTGAACTCCTTTATCATGTTCTTGTTGTGTGTTCTATATTGATGTTCATTGTTTTTATATTGCTGTTGTTCAACATATGGTTTTTATGTTAAATTGCGTATAACATTTACTGAAGAAACTCTCATGGGAATATGTTAATGGAAAAAGTTTTTTGAATCCTTGAGCACTTGATAAGCGTCTTGGGTTTATTTGTGAAGAGGAAATTAGCACAACATTTCTAATATGCTCCAATTAAGATCATGTTAGATATTAAAGCATTGGTTTTTTTTTTTTACTAGATTTGCTTTGTGAAGGAAGGATTTAATTTTTTTAAAGTTTATGTCATGCTGACAAAATTAAATCTCAAAAGAGGTGAAGGAAAGCTGGTTGAAATTCTTGATATTGGGTGAAAGGGAAGAAGAGCAAGTTTCCCATAGTCTTCTACAACAATTCATCATCAAGTTGCAGAAGTTGTAGTTGAGATTCCAATACGAGTACAAACTCAAGTTGTAGTTGAGTCTTCAGAGACCATGTCTCAAGGAGGAGAACTTATCATGACAGAAGATTAGAAGACCTTCAGAAAGGCTTTCTTTGATATCGCAGAGATGGTTAAGGTCCTAAAGAGCCTTCTCCATTGGGAGGCTTGGAACTTTCTCCATGTAGTCTGTTGGTCCTCGAGAAGCCCTTCAAAAATGATATCTTTGATATGACATAGATGGTTAAGGTCTTCTATGAAGAGAGGAACAATAGACTACGTGGAGAAAGTTCCAAGCCTCCCAATGGAGAAGGCTCTTCAGGAGGAGGTAATGGAAAAGAAGATAAAGGAAAAGGAAATAATGGGAATGGAGACAAGCCTCCACCATATCCACTGTCTTCTTTTTGGAAAGCATATTCAAACTCTTCCACAAATACCACTGTTACTCATACTCATCATCATTTTACAAAAGGGGTTTCTAAATCATCTTTTCTGAAGCTTGATTTTAAATTTGAGTTGCCTATTTACAATGGAGAAGTTAATGCAAAGAAGCTGGATAACTAGATTTGTCAATTAGAGGTGTAATGTAGAATTCAGAGCCTTCGAGAGGATGATATCAAGATTCAGTTTGCTTCATTGAGAATGCAGGGTGAAACACATGTATGGTAGGAATCAAGGACTCAAGACGAGATCAAGAAACATGGTAAGATATCTATTACTTGGTCTAGTTTCATTACCGCTATAAAAAGACAGTTCTACCTTTAGCTCATATGTAAAAAGCCATTATGAATTGGCAAAATTTCAGACAATTGAAAGGTCAAAATGTGCAAGAGTATGCTCAAGAGTTTAGAAAAAGAGCTTTTATGTTGGGAGTAGGCTTACAGTCACAAGATACCTTGCTGAAATACATAGGAGGGTTGCATAGCTATATTCGGCATACCATTCTTATGTTTCGCCCTAGGAATCTAGATGAGGTATGTGTTCAAGTTACACACCTCGAAGAAAGAGGGAAAAATATATAGGAAGAAGGTAAGAAGAAGCCATTTTAGAGTGTTGAAAGAGGGAATAAGTTTAAATGAAAGCAGAAGGAAAATGTTTAAGTTAGGAAAGAAGGGGAGAGACCCGTGTGTAGGAATTGTTCCCTTGAAGGACATGATGAAGCATATCGCTGGAAGCTTCATACATAATTACGATCGAATAAATTCAACAATAAAGGGAAACAGAAGACCAATGTTGCTGCACAACAAGACATGGGTTCAGACTTAGGGATGAAACAAAAATCGCAGCCACAGTCACCAAAGGAAAAGTTGTGGCAAAAGAAAGCATAGAGGTCAACAAAAAGTCAGCTGTAGCAAGTACCAGCGTGGAAAATAACTCTCGCAATGTTTCAAATGAAGAAAACTGAATTGAGTTGTTCCCTATCGGAGTTGTTTCCAAGTATACAAAAATAGATACGTTGTTTCACAATGGATCTTAGGCCAACTTAATTTATGTTGATTTAGTCAAGAAATTGAATCTGGAAACTGTGCCTTATCATAAACTGTATCTGTTGGGTTGGATAAACAAGGATGCAAATTTGCAAGTCACATGGAAATGTGTTTTTAGATTTGCAATCACCACCAATTTCATTGATGAAGTTGAATTAGAAGTTGTGCCATTGGATATCTTAGGAATTGTGTTGGGAAGTCGGTATTTGTATGATAGGAAGGTTGTTTTCCATAGATTTGAGAACAAATATCATTTGTTCAAAGATGGAGTGGATTACATTGTGAGAGCCCATCGCAAAAAGCTTAATATGTCTTTAGCAAGTGTAGGTGAAATGAAATGTATGGTTAATTCCAGCAAGGTTCTCGAGCTCCTCATGATCAAGCAAAAGAATGACACGCAAAAGGAACCCTTTGCAAGTTGGATGTGAAGTTGAAAGCTGAATTGGTTGATGTGGTAAATCAATATGGGGAAATGTTTCAAGAACCAAAGGCACTGCCACCGAAGAGAGGAGTTCAGAATGGAATTTAGCTACAACAGGACTGTTCAGTCCCAAACATTGGTATGTATCGAATGTCAATTATGGAAAGTTGAGAAATTAAAAAGAAAATTCTATGAATTGTTAAATAAAGGAGTAATTCGTCCTTCTACCTTGCCACGTGGTTCATCAATTGTATTGGTACCTAAGAAAGATGGAACATGGTGCATGTGTGCATATTATAGAGCTTTAAATAAGATCACAATAAAGAATCAATACCCATTGCCCATAATAGAGGATTTGCTAGAATAGTGGGAAAATGCAAAGTATCTTGCTAAATTAGACTTGAGAAGTGGATATCATCAAGTTAGAATAGTTGAGGAGGACATATGGGAGACTGCTTTTAAAACCAAACAAGGATTGTTTGAGTGGATGGTTATGCTTTTCGGTCTTTGTAATGCTCTAGCTACATTCATGAGAGTTATGAATGATGTTTTAAGATCATTTCTCGATGAGTTTGTAATTGTCTATTTAGATGAAATTTTGATATTCAGCGAATCACAAGAAGAGCATGTCAAGCATGTTAGGAAAGTTTTGGATATCATGAGTAAAGAACCATTATTTGTAAATATGTATAAATGTGAATTTGGGAAAATTTCCTTAGTGCATTTGGGCCACATAGTTGGAGGAGGTGAGCTGAAGATTGATCCCTCTAAAGTTTCAGTGATTTTGAATGGGCTAATACCCAAACCAGTCACGGAAATAAGGAGTTTTTTAGGGGCAACGCAGTACTGGAGGAAGTTTATTGCCAATTTCTCCTCCATAACAACTTCCACTACACGCATTGACCAACGTCAAGGTTGCCTTCTAGTGGGGAGGCAAACAACAAAAACTGTTTGATGCTTTGAAACAAAATATCAATTCAACCCCAGTTTGAGCATCGCTGAATTTGAAACAACCCTTTGAAATATAGACAGACACAAGTGGCTATGCATGCGTGTAGTTCCTTTACAACATGGTAAGTCCATTTCATTTCATTTTGAGATTTTTAATGGTAAGGAAATGGAAGCTTTATTTGATGGGAAAAGAAACCATTATTCACATTGATCATCAGCGTCTGAAATATCTGCAATCTCAAACCAAATTGTAGTAGTCAAAGCACTTTCATTGGATGGGATTATTACAACAATTTCACTTGGTAATCAATGACAAGAAAGGTATATATAATAGAGTTGTACATATGCTTTCCAGGCCGGTTGAAAATATAACCATTTTACACCAGAATAATTATGTTTTGCCTAAAATTTATTTTTAACAATACGCACAAGACGCTGAATTTCAAGAGGTATATCTAAACTTGAGTCAAGGCCACCAAGTTCAGGAATTAGACTACCATGTACATGATAATTTGTTTTATCATTATGGAAAACTTTGTGTTCCATAGGTAGAGAGAGTAAATATCACTAGGGAAGCGCACACTTTTTTAATTGCTGGACATTTCGGTGTAAGTAAAACAATGGCAAATCTTCAGAGGTATTTTGATTGGCCTTGTATACTTGAAAGTGTGTCACGTTTTATAAGAGGTTTATCAATGTGTGCAATCAGTAAGCCTAGCAAGCCTATTAATAGGAAACTAGGATTGTACACACCACTTCCAGTGCCTTCAAGACCATGGGAAAGTGTTTCTATGGATTTTGTAGGAGGTATTGCTTTATCAAGGAAAGGTCATGATTATTTGTATATAGCTGTGGATAGGTTCAGTAAGGTGTGCATGTGAATGCCTTGTAAAAAGAAAATTACAGTTGGACAAACAATTTAGCTTTACTTTCAAAATGTATGGGTTCATTTTGGGTTGCCTATTTCTGTTGTAAGTGATCGTGATTTTTGATTTGTTGGGAATTTTTGGTAAAGTTTATGGAAATTGATGCACACCGAACTGAAGAAAAGTACATCCTTTCATCCCAAAATAGATGGAAAAACTGAAGTAGTTAATAGGACAATCATTCATTTGCTAAGAGGATATTGCAGAAAACATCCTAAGTTGGATGAATAGTTTCATTATATTCAGCATGCTTACAATTGAGCAAAACACTCTTTTATTCTAACTCCACCTTTTGAGGCATGTTTTGGGTATTTGCCTAAATTGCCTTTGGATTTCATGTTGAGAAAGATGTAGCTATAGATGGATATAGTGAGATAGACACGGAAAATAATCTCATTGAGAAAATTCAGTTGATTCAACAAACAATTCAAGAACAACTAGAAAACAATCAAGCCAAGGCATGATAAGCATCGTGTGGATCATTAGTTTCAATTAGGTGATGAATTCTGGCTATACATTAGCAAAGAAATGCTTGAAGGTGAAGGTAAAAAGTTGAAACCAATTCTTTATGGTCCATTTAAAATTCAAGAAAATATTGGTAATAATGCTTTCAGGTTTGATTTGCCTTCATATATGAAAATCTATTTTGTTTTTAATGTTGAAAAATTAAGATTGTATGAACCTTTTTTGATTTAAGATCCAGGAAAGAATGTTCAAATTCCAAGTATTGAAGACTTTTCTCTAGAATACCTTGATACAAAAGGACGAGGACAATTGAAAGAAGAAATATTGATTATCTTCAGGTAGGTCTCTAAGTACACATCCATCAATGCCCAAATGGATTGAAGTGGGGAAAGTGAGTGAACAATATCCTCATCTGTTCAATAACTGAAAGTGATCCTTTTGGGGTCCAAAAAGCTTATAGTGGAGATGAGTGATCAGGCGCTCAGAATTATGCTCAAAAATCAAACTGTCAGAATCTTGTGAAACTCAACTTCATATTGAAGAGCTCGTCATTCTGAATCCAATGGTGTGAACGACACTTCAAACTGAGTTCGTATGGATGATGTGACAAGTCTTCCTTGACTAAGGAGGCACCAAGGAGAAGCCCAACATTAGCTCTCGTAAAATTTCATATCGCAGCTGTAGGTGGAAAAGGTGTTTCAACTCTGCCCTCAGCAAGTTCAAGGTTGTGATGTGATAAGGCAATCACAAATCGCAATCAGTGAAGGGGAGAATACGTATTGTCTCCGGCACATGTCTTTGTACAAATATGCCTCAAAGACCCCTTTGGATCTCCCAAACAGTGGTGAATTTTGGAAAATTGTCCATGTGCTACTCAATTTCCTATACATGGATAAAAAACCATGTTCCATAATTTTCATATTCTTCTTCATTTGCAGGAAAATATAGGAGTAAGTTGTTCATTTGAAAGTTGTTGCGAATTTGGGGTTTGAAGCATTAAGTATTACTTAAAAATCCATACGTACTACCTGGGTGCATTTTCACTGATGTGGAGGTGTTCATACAACATTTTCAACAAAAACCTTTGTTGTGTTTTCTCGAAAATGTTTCAATGTATGAAAGCTCCAAATTAGTTGCTCTCTAGCGCAGGGACATGTCAATGAAATATAAGTCTACCTCTGAGTGTCAAAAAGGATTCAAGAATATTCAAAATGCATGTTTGTACTACCGGCTAGCATTTTCTTTCGTGGAGTTTGAATGATGAAGTTCTTTACATATACTTGGTGCAAGATCCCTATGTGATGCAAGAACAAGAAAATCTAGATTAACAACATTTTTAATAAGCATTAATCCTAGGAATGCATATAATGAAGATATTTTTATATAAAATACAACACAAGCACAAATCTTTGCTATTGCATTAAAAGAATGTAAAAAGAGTTCATAAACGGGTAAAACAAAGGCATCATATGAATAAAAAAGGTGCATTAAGTACACCAATTCTGCAGTTTGACACAACCCTCAGCTCAATAGGAACCATTATCTCTTCTAGCCTCTTCCATAGTGCTGCCTAGGAGCAATGTTAAAAAAATTCTGAAGTCAACAAAGCAATATAAGAGACCAATTTTATTATTTGGCATTCCCTTAAGAGTAACCCGATGATCTAGAGTGGAGTGATATCTCTTAAACCTTGCTTTCTTAAACCTTGCTTTCCCTTGAACAAGGCTAATATTTTTTTCCAAAATAAATTTATATCACTTGACTAAAATGTAACTAATCATAATAATCCCAAAATCAATTTACTTGAAAACTATATATATATAAAATAAACATTCAGTAAATTAAATAAAACATTTATAAAAAATTTCTCGTAACTTTTTAATTTTAATAATATTTTTATTATTTTTTCGTATCATATTTTTTTAAACCATAAAAGTATCTCTCTTTTAATATTTTGTTTATAAGTAAATACAAAATGTTCGGAAAAGTTTAAAATAATGAGTCGAAAGATAACAGGAACATTTTGTATTTGTATGTAGAACATGCTATTTTTTTATGATTTTATAAAACTTTATTTAAAAATAAGTAAAAACTTTATTTCTTAAATTTTATAAATTAAAATTTAAAATTACATATTCTTATGTTGAATTTCGCAAGTAAACTCATTGATTAGATTAAATACAATAAAAATATTATATCAAAATGTCGTACTCTGTTACTTATTAAATAATAATGTATTTAAAGTTAACTAAAACATGCATAAAATCCTATATGCATTAAGTTAAAACATAGAAGCTTTATTTAATTAAAAATTTAAATTAACAATTTTGTGTGTATTAACAAATATAAGAAATCAAAATTAACATTAATTTTAATAATTTATATTGATTTTCCTTTTACATTTATAT
>APFE030409026.1:0-49569 GCA_000404065.3 Pinus taeda | reverse complement strand
CAGGATCGTATCCTGTTTCTAGACCTTGGTAATCCAGGTGGACTACCAATGAAGACTCTCCTTCTTCAGGTGAAATTATTCTACTGCCACTAGGAGTTACAAGGATTTTTAATCCTTCGTAATAAGGCCGGTCCTCTTCAGGAGGTGCACCCTGTGCTCTACGGGCTCGCCTCAATATATCGGCCAAACTAACAACTTCAGGAGACTCGCACCGAAGTCTACGGGAGCGTCTCAGTGATTCAGCCACAACTAAAAACTTTTAACTACTACACACGAAAACAAAGTAAAATCTCAAGAGAAACACCTAAAGTCGCTAAAGAACCAATCAATTTTGAAACATACGCCTAAAGAATCTAGGGTGTCAAACCAAACACAAACAGTAGCTTCCGGACCAAAAACACTAGTTGGTGATGAAATTCAACCTCGTAGGATTCAGTACAGAAATAGCGGGTGAACAGTTACCCCGGCAACCTGCTTAATGAATAGACTGGACCAAGTTCCTCCACTTTAATCGTCTCGGGTGAAGTGAACCCCCCAAAAAATCCAAGTGAGTCTAGCCGACGTCTGCTCCAGGTACAGTGGGATCTTCCCGCCACCGTCACCTTGGTTAGAATCCTAAGATAATGGTCACTAAGGTCACCAACAGCAACAAATACACCTGGGGGAACAGTCTACACTCCGACAGCACGCAAGGGCAGAGTAACAAGTTCAATCCCCTTACCGGCTCCTTGACAATGGTCAATCCAAGGTTTACCGATAAGTGATCCCCTGGCTCCTCAACAATAATCTGAGGTTTACCGTTTGTAATACGTGCGTGTCTGGCGTCGTTCCCAACGAGGAGGATTGATCCCCTCACTGGTTCGGACACGAGCTCGTGCTTCTCCTTTAAGAGGAGCTTTCCCAGAGTATAAATGCAACAGTTGGATTTATCCTACCACAAGATAAGCTACTTGTTTGTTTTACTGTCTTGGAGAGTTAATTACTCTCCTACTCCAAGACACTAACCTGATCTATGTTGGTGTTTCAGAGCCCTAGAAATGTAGAAAATTACTAGATGAATTTTAATTAAGCGTTGTGTTATTAAGGCTGTTATTACTCAAATGGGTAAATGGATATGAAACCAATGGTGTTATGACCCGAATCAACTGAATGCAATCGAATATGATAATGTAATCTTTCAATTCGATGAATCCTAACTAAAGTAAGGAGAGAGTTTCCATTCACTTCCAACAATGCAAAAAATTGATCACTAAGAGAAAATATAACAAATTCTCTAATGCACTAATTTCATCCAGAAAAACTAATGCAAATCAATTCCAAAACATTTTTTATTTTTATTTTTTTGTGTAAATTCCAATCAAAGAAAACTGATCTAAATCTACAATTTATTTTTCATAATGTAAACTATGCAATTGTAATCTACGCACAATTCACTTGAAAAGTATGCAAATGTAATCTATGCACATTTTTCATTCATATTCCGAAAAGGAGAATTCTAATTATGCAAATGTGATCTATGCAAGAGAATTCTCAAACACAAGATGATTCTAATGTAATCTAAGAACCAATCAAGTGCAAGTCAAGAAAATTGGGTGAGAGTTTCAAAGATCAAAAAATAAAAACAATCAAAGGCGACTAACACTCATACGCAATTTAGCCCCCCTCGGCGAATGAGGGGGAAATTATTTTGCAAAAACAAAAGCAAAAAGATGCAAAATTGTGAAAAGACTGAGACAAACCTCCAAGTAATGACCAAAGGAAATCAACTTAAGAATTTCTCAAAAAAGAGACTCAAAACACCTAATTGATAAAATCTTAAAACATGAATGCCAATGGAATTAACCTAAGAAAACGTTCCTGACAAGTCACGTGCAGATCTGGGCAGAGGCTAAAAACACATTAACAAAACCTAAGCTGACTGAAAGAGAAAATCTTAAGTTTTTCAAAATTTTGACAGGGTCTACAGGCTCGCAGTTCACACAGGCGCGGGAACGCTCTGTGTGGAAAGCAAAAGTGCAGATAAGTCCGCACTGTGTTGCAAGCCGAGGGTGCGGTCCTCTCCCAAAAGTATGAAAAACAAAAAATAATCCAAGATCTACTAAATCTACCCAATTCCACACACAACAAGCCAAAAATAGAAACAAAAACACAGATTCTCAGGTCAAAGTAAAAACAAGGAAAAAATCAAGTCCCCAACGGAGTCGCCATGTTGTCACGCGGAATGAGTCGAGGTTGCGGACAAGATCGACCTTCCTAGTATCTAAAGATATCTAGTGACAAGCAAGCCAATAAAAAACTATCTTTCTATAAATATGCAATTAGAAACAAAGGCAAACAAGTGTTTTAGGCCTACCTTGGGTCCAATGCAAGTTTGTGGAAGCCTCGCTCCCTCGCTCCAAATGAGCTTCCTTGAAGCGTAAGTCTGCAAACACAAACAAACAAACAAATTAAATAGCACCTGAAAAGCCAATATCATAAAGCATATTCATCATAATGATCAAGGAGATTATGAAACAAACCACATAAGACAATTTGTTGAGAAAAATGAATCTGATTGTATTAATTCAAATGAAAGAAGAACTTTACAACCTGTGCCTTGATGTTGTACAAGCTCCTCCCAGTGTCCGACAAGAAGTCTCCTCTACTTTGACAAATTTCACTCACTTCCCAACGAAACCAAAAGGTATGTGATCTCTCCTCTCAATTTTAACTAGGAAATCCCAATTCCATCAGCATTTACCCTCAAAATGTTCAGCCTCTAACCTCTCCAGCAACTGACCCAATGCCTTAATTTATAGCGTAACGGAGGGAAGTTACTAGGTCCTCCTTCAAAGGGATAAAGCCCTCCTTCAAAGGGATAGCTCCTATTATCAAGGGATTAGCTCCTTCTCTTTTGGGATGCATGAACCACTTTGGGGCAAATAATCCATGTCAAAATCCTTCTAGAAACATCTAGAATTAACCCAAAAGTGAGTTTTTTAGGATAAACTTGCGCCTTTTTGACTTTTACAGGGGTACGCACCCACCCCTTTACAGACAGAGCGTGCACATACGCAGGTAATATGAACAAAAGGTGCGGGCCCGCAGGCAAAAGTAGGAGAAAGTGCGGAACCAGAGTAATATTGATTTTCAATGTCTTTCTCTCATTTGCAAAGCTTGACATGAAGAGCTAAGGTCTGAGACTTGCTTAGGAGGCTAGTATAAGTGATGATAGACCCATACTGACCGCAAATAATCATGGTGACAATATTTTTGTGTAACACTATAAATCAAGTGAGGTGGATGGATCAGACTAAGTAGGAGTTGAAGAGGGCAAGGGAAGCCATGGATCCTCTCCAAACAGTGGAAAACATTAAAGACTAAAGCAAACTTCAAGTAGAGCACTTCAATTCTCAATGTATTCTACTTACACTCTTGTTTGTTTAGCTGAGAAGAAATAAAGAGAAATGATACATATAACACATGAATAAATTCACAAAAACATAAGAGAGAAGTGTACCAAAACAAATTCCATAGGGATCCCAAAGAGTGCTGCAAACCCTGCTCTCAATTTCTTAGCCAAAAATGCTGATATGAAGCTCAAGGCTTTCTGAAGAGACCAACCCTGAAAATGACTGAGAAATTACATGATATAGACAAGCCTAACTCCTTCCCATGCCTCTAGGGGTCGAGCTCATCATTCTAGGAGCTGTTTCAACCATATCTAAACAAGGAACTGAAAAATAGGCAATGAAACAACTTGCCTCTATATGAAAGGAAACTAATTCATTCACTATCTTTTAACCTTTTAGTGAATGAATCTACATGGATGAGTAAAAATGTGCCAAAATCACATAAAATTCATGAATTTACATCAAGATAAATCTATAGTTACATGAAAAAGTGAAACTAGTCAAAACTAGGCGAAATTCTGAGCTGCTGAGTGAAGAATAGGCCAAATTTCCCTATGCGTCGCGCTTGAAATCTGTATGCGTATCACAATGTGTAGGCTGATTTTGAGGGCCTTCCCGAAGTCCAAATTGAGCTCATGATAGCTCGTTGGAAAGACCTACCTGTCTAATTTCCAACCCAAGTGGAATTTCTCGATTTCGTGTCCATTTTCCCCTCAAAAACTCCAATCGCCCAACACTACTTCCTGTGGGTGCAAAAGGTGGTAGAAAGGTCATTTTTTGTTTGTTTTTGACCCTTTAGGTGACCCAGAACTTGATGAAATCCTTAGGTAATTCATGAGCATGCATAAATTTTCATAAAAAATTCAGAAATGCAAATTTTTCCTCCAGATGTTCTCCCAATTATAAGCACGCACCAAGTGGCGCTACGCGTTGGGCAGGAAAATCTGTTTTGAAGCCAAAAAATTCAAAATTGAAAAAAATTTCTCCAAATTTGCTGAAATTTCGACTGAAGGCCCATCATCAAGTATCATGCTCAGCCAAAGAAGCTTCGGCCAAGATTTGGAGCCTATCATGCCTTTTGCGTCATTTTAGTGCCCTCCTTAATCTTGCCTTCAAGATTTTGATCCTCGCTTTGCAAACATGATTCTGTGCCTAATAATGGTTTTTCATGTGCCTAAGCATGTCCTTGTCCTTGTTGTCTTTCACCAACAGCTTCTCAAGATGAATGTTGGCCCTCTCAAGCCAAATCTCTCGATCAACCTCTATCTCCTACTGAATGGGTGTCATCTCATTTAGGCTTCTTTGGGCAGCCTGCTAGTTGCTTGCATGCTTTTGAGCTCCATGGATGAGTGGGATTGATGAGGGGAGGATTTGATTCTAGCTGTAGGGTTTTGAGGAATGGAAGGGTTTAGGGAATAGTATTTAGGCTTTGGGATATTAATTAGGGTTTGGGGATATTTGACTAGGGTTTGGGGATAGTGGGATTAGGTATTAGGTTTTTTAGTTTTAGGGATAAGGGGATAGGTGAGTGTGAATGAAAGGGGAGAGGGAAGGTAATATGAGTGAAGTGTAGTGAGAGAAAAATGAAAATGGGGATATTGCAGCAAAACTACAATTTTTCAAACCCTAGGCAATTTTCTCAACACAACTTTGCAAGGAACTAGGGTTTTTTTTTTAACCTATTGAAACACCATAAACACTGATGGAAACTCAGACATTGGCAATATGGAGGTGTTAAATTACTTGTGGAATGAAGAACTTGCAATTTTGGAGCTTCTTTGGAGGAATATTTGAATGGATTTCAGCCTTTTTAGCCCAATGCACCGCGCCATCTCTATGCGCCACGCCAGTGTATTTTTTGCACTGTGGAGGGAAACCCAATGCGCCGCGCCATCTCTATGCGTAGCGCCTTTTTTCAGGAGAATTTTGGAGACCTTCCCGGTGTCTAAATTGGGCGTGGGATAGCTTATTGGAAAATTATTTGAGTCTACTTTCCCACCCAACTAGAAGTTTTCAATTGGAGTTTATTTGCCCTGTCAAAAATCAAATCTCCCAAGACTGGTCAAAATGTACAAAATGAGGCTGCCTCAAGGCAGAGTGCTGTTGCAGTCAACTTCGGAAGGTTTTCCTCAACTCAAAATTGAGCTCATGATAGCTCATTGGAAATATATTTGTGTCTAGTTATCATTTGACTCATCAAGCAAGACATTTGGCCAACCAATCTAGGAGAAAACTTGATTTTCCCAAGGTCACTTCAGAGGTGCATCAATTCTCCCGAGGCAACTGTATTTTTGACATTTCTCTAAAACCATGACACCTGTGTAAAAAGTGAAGGAGGTTGTTCTTATCTGGCCTATTTTGGACAGAAACCTCTCTTAGTTTTTCCAAATTCATCTTTTATTGCTCAGAAACATCATTTGAGTAAAACCTACCCCGATGTGTGGAACACGGGATTTGTCAAAATGAAGCGAAATGAAGGGGATAAGGGGCTTCTAAATTCTTGAGAAAATTTTGGTAAGTATGGAGGGATGCTAGGAAGTAGGGGAAAGTGGAATTCAAATATTGAGTGAGGGGAAGGGGTCAAAAAGGGCAAAACACAAGCCTAGACTAGAAACTTGTCAAGTTGTAGCAAGAAACTAGGGTTTGTACGAAAATGAGGAATTTGGGGGATCTCAGTGATGGGAAGTGTTTAATAAGGTACATTAAGGATAGGGGAAGGTGTATGAACATCAGGATACAAGTTTGCTGATGATTTGACCATCCAAGAGAAATTAGCTTCAAAACCCTAGGAGAGGGAAATGAACCTTACCTAGGCATAATTGAAGCATGGAAAAGGTGTAAAATGACCCAGTGGAACTTGAAATGATGATGACAACCCTCTGAATAATGGTACACTCAGATGAATGGTGACATGGATCAACATTTGGACAACTTTGAAAGGAGTAAAAGCAAACCCTAGACCTAATACCTAGTGACCAAATTTTGCTTGAAGACTCACTGAAATGACAAAATTTGACCTTGACACCTTAAAATCACTTTGTAAGAGCATGTTTGATCACTGGAGGAAGGCTACAAAGACTGACACTAACAGACTCAATAATGGAGTAGAGATTAATGCCTACTTCAAGGCATCAAAATATCGTTGCGCAAATTCATCCCATAAAAATGGAACTCCTTTCTTAAGCAAACGCATAAATCCTTTGGTAATCTCGACATAATTTACTATAAATCTTCTCAAGAAATTTTCCTTTCCTTGGAGACTTTGAAGTTGTCGACTGGAAGATGGGGGAGGCAACTGAGTTATTGCCTCAACCTTGAAAGGATCTACTTGAATCCCTTCAGTTGATATGATGAACCCTAACAATCAACTGGATGTGACCGTAAAAACACACTTATTCGGATTCAACTGGATTTTATAAAAATGACATCTTTCAAAAACTAACCGAAGGTGGCTGGGATGATCGATTCTCTTTCGAGAACAAGCAACTAAGTCATCCAAGTATGCTTCGATAACATGTTTGATGTCATGGAAAGCATAATACATGGCCCGCTGAAACATAGTTCCTGCATTTTTAAGACCAAAAGGCATCTTCTTGTATGCAAACGTGCCCCCAGGACAAATAAAAGTTGTCTTATGCTAGTCCTCTAGACGGATAGTAATTTGATTGTAACTAGAGAATTTGTCCATGAACGAAAAAATTTGATTACCCGCACATTCATCAACAATTTGATCAATAAAAGGTGTGGGGTAATTGTCTTTTGGACAAGATTTATTCAAATCCCTAAAGTCGATGCACACTCAGATCGTTCCTTGCTTTTTATCTTCCGGGACAAGATTAGAAACCTGACTTAAGCAACGTTTCAACTTCAGCTTTAATAGCTGCTACTTTTCGAGGATTGACCGGTCGAAGCTTCTAACAAATAGGTTTGACGTTTTCGTACGTATTGATCTCATGTTGGACTATAGATGGATCAATTCCAGGCATTTCCTCATAAGACTAAGCAAACACATCTCAAAACTCTTTAAAGAGGTCAATGTAAATTTGAATCTCTTCAGGGGAACAATCGGCTCTGATGAAGACATTTTCTATAACGTTAGGATTCCTAGAGATGTTTAAAGGTACAGTTTTTGAAATAGCCTACATATTACCTTCGACAAATAATTGTGCTTGAGCCAAAGGATCTGAAACTGTACAAACATCGCTAGTAAGCATATTGGAGAACCTGGACTCAACCTCTTGTAATGGAGGAAGAAAATATGAATGATGATGTAAATCTTCCCATAGTCAATCTACATCCATCATTGCTTCTAAAATTGCTTCTTCAGATGGTAAAACTATATCTAAGAAATCCAGAGCAAAAGTAGAGTCAAGGGTCTAAGCTAGAGCTACATCATCATCTAACTCCTCTTCTAAAAAAGGAGTGGGATGGTTGTCTATAGAGTTAATGATAGATTGATAGCTAAGTTCTGCTGTAGACATGGAAATGCCATTCCACCAACCTGCCCTCCATCTAATGTGATCATAGATGAAGGTAAGGTCCAAGGGTCTAAAAAATAATGAGTTCAAAAGAAATCTTTCCATGAAGGCCCCTTGGAGGATCAAATTGCATTGATTCTAGCTGTAGGAGGAGGAAGGTCAAATATACCCATCAAGGAAGAATACATCCCAACTCCTAAATTCTTAAGAGGTTGATGGGGATTATCCACCAATGGAATGGTAGAATCTGAAGTTGCACGGGAATCACCTGGAAAATAATCTAACTGATCAATTTTAACAATTCTCCCCTCATGAGGAAAATAGAGGACGTGGAATAAAGATGAAACTATGGCATCCATCTCGTAAATTCAATTCCTTCTTAAGAGGAGGTTGTAATCCAAGTTGGCATCAATGATTTCTACCTCAATATTAATGACCTTTCCTCCAACACATATAGGAAAGGCCAGGATAATTCCATGTGGCCTATGAGAATGTCCATCAAATTTTGTCAAGAGAGTCGGTGAAGGAACAGTTGAAGGTGATCCAATGGCCTTCCAACATGACATAGACATTACGCATGTGGAAGCTCCCTCATCTATAACTATCTGAAAAATATTGGTTTTTCGGTAAGTGGACTTTATCTGGAAAGCCATATGGTGAGGAAGTCTCTTTTTGACATTCAACATATCAAAAGTGAGCACTAAAGGATTATTTGGATCCACCACCCCAATTGCTAAAAGCAAAGCACTTCTCTGAGCAGGAAACGATTGGAGTACCTCCAATGTAGACATAGCACAAGGACTTTGAGCCATATCTTCTACAATCGAGTAGTTTTGGGCTTCCCTAGCATTAGGGTTAACAGCCGAGTGCTTTGCAAAACCTTTCGATATCCGAGGTATAGACTTAGCAGAGGGGTGCTCAATATGAAGTGGGTTTGTGGTTTCGGGAACATATTTAGCCTTAGATGTTTTTGTTTCACCATAATCATGTGCTCATGTAGCAACGTCAACATGGGAGTTCATCATATAAACATTTGAGGAATTTTCCCATTCCTAGTTGCCCCCTGCGAAGGTACCATGGTTCGAGTTTGTGCCAGCAAGTAATTTCTGCCCTTGGGGAAAAGGGTTAATCAGGATAGCTTGGGAGCTAGAGGACCCTTGCTGCACTAACAAGCGCTAATCATATTGAATCTTAGAGCAGAGGTGAGTCAAATGATCTCCATTCTATAACTTGCATGGAAATTTAACCTTTTTCTCGGACTCTTTTCTACCGTTGTTGGGCTTGTTTTCATTTCCCTTCCCTTCCTCGCTCTTCTTCTTACCTCATCCCTTCTTCTTCCCATCATATTGTTTATTTCCTTTGGGGTTAGAGGCCTAGATGACGTTTATAGAGGTAGGTTGGGAAGGCGAAGGTGTAGACAGTGTTGCATGGTTAGAAGAAGCAGTTTGTAGAGACAACTGCTGTAATTGGTTCAAAAGGTTCACCGTATTTGCGTCAATTGATCCAACTATACCATCGGTGTGAGGGCTTGGCTTCGGTTTGGCTAAATCAACCTTGGATCTAGGAGTGTCATGTAGGATTTTGTGAAGAGTCCCAGACTGAGAATATATCAGTTCTAATTGCTCGACTCAAAAAATTACTTGCTCTTCCGAATAAACACTGGAAAGAGACACATCCTTTGAGATCTTAGGTTGTCATGATTTGAGAAACCATTCGAGATGGAACTCTAGTGGAATTTCAGCTTTAATAGGCCTTTTTCTCCATCTCCATTCCTGGATATGATCCGAAATGTGAGTTGTCGTGTCTTGATGAAAGTTGGCCAGAAGCTCAGTTTCGTCTCATAGCGGATAGGCAATTGAAAATGGTTCAAGAAAATATTAGCCAAATCAGCGAAAGAAGTATAGGTGCCCCCTAGCCACTCTATATACCATTTGGCCAAATTCTTTGTTAGGGTGTGCTGAAATAACCTCAACCTGATCGAATCATCTATCAGGGAGTTGGATGAGCACCATAAGTGAAATGTGGTCACATGGTCTCTTGGGTCTTCACCACTCTTCCCTTCGAACTTTGGAATATCTGATGGAAGTTTAGTTGGGACCAGAGGCCAAGCTGGATTGTACCTAATTGGATCATTCATCAATTTAGTTAATTCTGGAAAATTAAGCGTGGCTAGAAAAGGAAGTCATGGAGGACCTTGGGAATTCCATACAGAATGGGCAGGGTTCCCAAAGGTCTGAAAAGAATGACCTGGATTTTGGAAAGCACCAGGTTGCCCGAAGTAACCTATAGAACCTACTAAACCAAAAGGTGATCCTTGTGGTCCAGAAAAATTCAGAGTTTGACCAACTCCTGTCAAAAATCCTTTGTAACCAGTGAAGTTACCCCCTAACAAAGTATTGAAAGGAGCTAGCAACCCCTAATAAGGGTTCCATGCGTTAGCAAGGGGTGAAAAACTTTGAAATGAATTAACTGAAGAATATGGCATCTTCCCTTGTTGGCTGAAAAACTGATTCCTAGCTCCTATCCCACTAACTGTGGGTTTTGTCCAACTCTGGAAGGGATTACTACCTTGACTTGTAAAAGGAAAAGGCATTGACCTTACTAGTGGATTGGAATGTGGTATATGACCACTTCCAATTGGGAATCTCTAAAAAGAAGCCGATCCACTCATCATGGATGTAGAGGTGGTTGATGGTATATTTAAAGGAACTGAAGGAATACCTTGAGATAGCATTCCAAAAGGGAAAAATCCAAAACTAGATGCAACAGCTTGAGAACTTCCACTCATTGATGGAATAGAAGTAGACCCAAATATAGTAGTGTTGGGAGTGTTAGAAGGGATGGAAATAGTTCCTCCTCCTTGTACAGATATGGGAGTCTACATGCTCGCAACACTTGTCGTGGATGCCATGCTTCCAACAGTGGTCATCGAAGGGATAGATGTATGTGGACCTAGACTTGAAGGCTTGTGAGTTGGAGTTCCAACGTATAACAAAACGTCTGGATGATTAAGAGGGAGAGGAAAATTCAGAGCCGCAACTGACTCTGAAAGCTCTTCTACTTCAATACTATCTTCTGACTAAAAGAGTACTTGAGAAAGAACTAGTGTGTTCCTCTCTAACTCTGTACGGGTACCAGGTCTATCCTGTGAACTAATGCCCCCAAGCGAAGGATCAATCTCCAATGCGCCTACTGCCACTAGTTGGAAACCACTCGCAGAATTGCTCTTGCGCCTTCTAGGAGAAGGCTCCATACACGTAGGTGAAAGCCCAAGAAGTCTTCGAGACTATCGAGATGGTCAGTCACCCACTTTGAATTATTTTTAAAAAAATCTACTTAAAGACTCAAAAATTAGAAATCTAGGCCGACTAGGAGCACAGAAAACTCACTAAAATGTCCCTAAAGATATCAGCAATCAAACAACTCCCAAGTATTTCTACTTCGGGTGATTAGGACCAGACACCAAAATACAAAAAAATTAACATTAAGGGCCTTCTGAAAATAGACTAAGGTAATTACGCCCCAAGCCTACTAGCGAAGGTATCAAAGGTAGTTATGCTAACCTCCAGACAATAGCCTTTACCGATGCAAGCCCCCAAGCTTCTCAAAGGTGCCCTCCAGAAGTACTACTGAACGTGATACAACGTCAACCTCAGGTGCCACGAGATTCCTCTCGCAGCCACCTGTGTGATTCCTAGGATAGGAAACTATGGTCACCAACATGTATTAGAAGCCGGGCAGAACAGTCGTGAGGTAGGATTTGACAAGTAAGAGAGGGGGTATCTCTCATCCTTATCTTCACGAACCCTTGTGCTTTACTTCTAGCCATGGAGCTTTCCCGGTCTCCCTAACACTATTGGATTTCACTCTTTAATCAAACTTCTACATTTTACAATTTAGAGTGGCCTTGGAGAGTTAACTCTCCTCTCGCCTAATCCAAGGCCCTAATAAACCTAAACTTCTTGGTGTATTCTAATGACAATAAAAAATTTCTAGTTTATTTTATTAAGTGTTTGATTTTTAATGGTTGTTCTTTTAAGTCAAGGGTATAAATGGAAATGAAACCAATGGTGTTTATATGACACAAAAGAAATCAATGAAAAACTAGCATATATGAATGCAATCGTTTGTTCTTCGATGAAAAGAGATCTCTACGTGGGTTCTATGAAACTTCTATAAAGAAAAAAACTTTTTCTTTTCTTTTCTTAAGACACAATCCACACATACAAAAAATAAAAAGACTATTGATGCTTTTAAAATGCAAAACTACCCTAATGCAAGGTGTAATGAAGATGCAAGATCCTAAATTACTCTAAAAAGAATGAAATCAATTGTTTATAACTATTAATAAGCTAACTTAAGTGTTGAAAAGAATACAAATTTTGAATACAAAATTCTCTCTAAACAAGAAGGGAAAATCCCAAAAGACCACAATTCACTCTCACAAGTCAAAATAAACCAAAATCAAACTTGGCAAAAGAAAACAAAAACAATGTTTTTTCAGATCTTTTCTTTTTCAAGAAACAATCAAAACAACCTTTTAAAAGCACTCTAAATGCTACTAAGACTCAAAGACTGAAAGAAGAGCAAAAGGAGTCTTTGCAAGTTACAAATTCGACAACGAATGTAAAATTGAACAAAAAGGCTTCTACTTGTACTAAATGACCCAGACAGCAGCAAAGAGCTTGACAAACTGATCAAAAAGTCAAGAAATAAATACTTTCACATCTGTCAAAACAAAAAGTTTCCAGAAAGTAATAAAAGCTATAAGGCCCCAAATGACGAAAAGCAAAGCAATTAGACCAACAAGCGAACTTGACACTAAGATTGAAAACAATCTGTTGTTCTGGAGGACCAGAACAATCAAGAACCTTTGTACGAAGTCTTGTGTGCCAAAACACCAATCAAAAACTCACTTTAAAGCAAACCTAGGCCAAATCTTTTCAAAGCGGAAGAGACTTCAAAACAGTAAGCTCGCAGAATAATGAAATTCTTCAGACAGAAATTGACCACTCAAAGACTAAAAAAACCAAGCAACAATTCTTTCTGGGCAGAGAGATTTGAAAAAACAATGCAAAAAATGGTATATGCAACCGTGTTCAAGCACAGAGGCATGTACACGCGCTTCTGATAAAGGAAACTCGTGTATACTTGGGTACACTTCATAGAAACTAGTGTGTGTACACTACTGTAAATAGACTAAAGTGTGTATACAAAGGTTTGCAAGAAAAATAAAAAACAAATCCAAATAAAAAAGATCAGACTTAAGGTCTGAGATTCTACTGGACCAAATAATACTGTCACAGAAAGAAAACCAAGAATTGAGCCTTGATTGACACTGAACAACCCAAACTAGGAATAACAATATTGTTATCCCCAGTGGAGTCGCCAATTTTGTTACGAGAATAAGTACCCTATGGCTTTGGGTTGGAACACCAATAGAGCAAGAGAAAACTACAGTAAGAAACACTCATACAACTTAGGAAAAATGCTTAAATAAACAAACTATGTGAGAGCGACCATACCCCGATGTCCTTCGTTTGGGTAGATCCAGCAGGGTTCAAACCCTCTGCAACTCTTGATGATCTTCGAACCTCAAAATCATCCAATTCAAACATACATAGCAACTTATAGATAAAGCATTTTAATGAAAATAACTTTGTATCACATAAGCAAATTATCAGTTATACATCAAAATAACATTCATATATGAATTACGACACTATCTGAGGCATAAACACAGTTAATCTCGGAAACAAGACAACACTTCTTTTTATTGTAGAAAGTTATAAGTAACATAGATAGAATTCACCTGAGTCTTCTTCTTCCGACTCCAAGTAGAACCATCCTCTAGATCCGTCCAGTCCCAGTCTTCAACAGCCTCCTTCCATAACCAAAACCATGATATCTCAAGCAAGAGGGAGAACATCAACAATCAAGGAAACAAGCGTTTCTTGAAACTTGGGGAAGTGCATGAAGCACAGGGATACTTCAGACTCGGTCAGGGATAATCTCAGTATAATAACTCTATCTCTTCCCCTCCTTAAGGCCTTCCCATATAATTCTATTTATACTTCTCCCAATTAGTTTTTTAGTTGGGAAACAGTTGGGCCATGGGCACTAGGAGGTAATCAACAGGTAAAACCCATGAACATTACCCAAAATTAAGGAAATTGTATTTTTTTAAGTGTTTTAACACATATACGCAGGTTGGGAATTGACTAACCCACGTGTTTTATCTCAGGGAAAAGTAGCATACAGGAAATAAAACATTGTTTTTAAAATATTTGGACCAAGTCTGGAAGGAGGGGTTGCCCTAGGCCATAAATCAAGCATCACAAATAAAAACGGTGGTAAATGGTGCTATAACACCCCCTTAAGCCAACATGAAGCAACTAGATTCGTTATATTGTACTTGATATACCATGGCATCTCTCTATCCTACAACGCTGTGACAAGTTGCACTTTCTTCATATCATCATCATTGCTTTGTTGTGCTTTCCACTCAACTTCTACGACAAACCAAAATTGATCAGGATCTTTTGATCCCTGGCCCTTAAAAATAGGCATCTTCATTGCGTTAGCCATGTTGAATAGTGGTGGTGGAGGAGGAGGTGGAGGTGTAGGTGTATGAGATGGAGGTGTAGGTGGGTGAGGTGGAGTGGATGGATGTGGAATCCTAGAAGTGCCTTGATTTTCTGACTGCGTCACACCTCTAGATGTACTAGGGTTTCTCCTTTCTTCTCCACTTTCTTATTCACCCAATAATGGACTTTACTCACCCTCAATAAATTTGTCACGATCTAATCTGAATCTTTTCTACTTCGCATAGATCCAGTTTGGCTTCTTTTAAACGTCAATCTATAGCCATAACACCCTTTTCACATAAAAACATATTAATCCAAAGCTTCAAAGAATTAAGATACTTGCCTCATGGACCTTTAGAAAATCGACGCTCAATTGCACTATAGGATATTGTTTTGTCATTTGCGAATTCAATAATAAAGCCTTCTAGGATACTGTTGATCTAGTAGTCAACAACTGTTGCGACCTTATAGTCAGTCTCCTTAAGTCGCTTAATCATCTCTGGGGTCCACACAATAGGATCTTCATGTTTCCAACAAGGCTCATTTGTAGCTAGCTTTGAAAGCTACTCATGCAACTTGTTAGCGGATGATGCAAAAAAGACCTCATGTTTTTCTCTATAAATAAACCTCTGTAACCACCTTTTTATCGATTAACATGGATTTCTTGTTTCCTATGCTGCAAATTCATGCAACTTCTGATCTACCCAATCTTGGATCTATTTTCTAGTTAGTCACCACATCACACATCCCTTAGATAGATCACAATCCTGGCAACAAAACCATTGATTGGCTTCAAGGGCTTAGATCCAGGTTCATAGTTAGTATGTGCTAACCAACAAAACCCTATACTACCGACCCTTTCGGCAACGATTTGCGTAGCGCAGATCACGGTCTCACCCGAGGAAATATTGGGGGATGTTAGAACCAGGTTTTTTCATTTAGAAGGGTTATGCAATGTGGTTTTAAGTTTTATTTCAGTTTAGGGCTTAATTTGACCTTCGCGAACCATTAGCCTTATTGTTATATTCGTAGAGAATTTTCCTACTTAACAGTCTCGCCAGCTGTGCGTAACTAGTCTAACATGCATTATTCATCATATAAAACAGTATTTGAACCTTCACAATGCAATTACAGAAGAAATATACAAAATATATCTCTAATCATGCAGAAATACAGAAGCTAATCGAACATAAGAAAATACACAACTCTGTCTCAAATTCTTCTTTATTAGCTCAATTCTTCACATATACAATTTTTCCGACCATGCACACACAACTGTAGGAGCCTACACACACAGCTACAAAATTCTTCCCCTTCGCCCAAATACATAAAGATATCAAAATAGATTCACAATATTACCTTCTTCCCTACCTTAGAATTGCTAAGACATCCCTTTATATATCCTTTACCCTTACAATACCATGGTCCGCAAACCATGGGCAGAGCTCAAAATATTCTAAATAATCCCATCCCTTTACAAAATAAGGGGCTTTGACCCTCCCTAAAGCCCCTTTGACTCTTATAACTCTGCGCTAATCTTGCTCTTTTCCTCAAAGTGTGGAGACTTTACATGACTTAGACAAAACTTGGACCTAGAGGACCCCTACCCAACAAGTAGCAATTGGTTCTAATATGCCACATTGCATATGACATCAGCAATGACACGGGGTATGCTGGACACATGGCATGAAATTTCGACATTTTGAGAGCCCTAAGGGGGAAAAGGGGTGACATGTTTCACCACTTACAAGGTGACATGTGGCAAAGGATGATGTCGGATTGCAATTGGCGATCGAAAGATGAGGAATTTCGTTGCTTGAAATTAAAACCTCCGATCGAAATTCTTTGATTCAAGAGCTCCGATGTGGGGGCTAGCACCATGGTCATGAAATATCAAAGGAACCAAGAGCTATTGGCACAAGGTGGGAAACATGATAAATATATGTTTTACATGTTAAAATTATAAGGTTTGGCAGAAAAGGTTTAACAAAGGTTTTATATGTTAAAATTTGACATGGACCCTCCCTTATTCCCTCTCCACATGGAGCAGGACATGTTACATATCGGAGATCCCAAGTTTTGGGGGGTGCAACCAAATGCAACATTATAAAATCATTGATTAAAAATTTCTAATATTATAAAAGGCCCAAGTGAATATGTATTGTGGTCCCATGTCTTATGCAGTAGGACTGGTTATAATACGATGTTTCAAAGAATCAACCCCAATCCCAACTAAAGGGTTTTAAGCCCCTGAAGGCTTGGGACTTGAGTCCCCTGGTCTCTATCACGCAGTTTTCATCCAAACCCTTGGGCTAAACTCAAAGGGATATCGATGATCGGAGATACAAGCATATCACAAATCCCAAAGTAAAACCCTTATTGGAAATCACCAATAAGGGGGCTTTGATATTCAGCTGACACATGATCGCTAGAGGAAATTAAAGGAAAGGGGCACTATGTAGTTTACAAAGGAAAGAGGCCCATGGGAAGGAACAAAAGGCCCCTAAGTGCCCTAAGGCTAATCCTACGGTCGCAGCCCTCGGTCCTATGACGGGAAATGCATAAAGGGGCTAAACCAAAGGGGTCTAAGGAGCATCTGATCTTGTTGTTTTGTAACATATTTTAGAATATAAGTCTCGATTGTAAGAGTTCTAATAATGTAATACATATATTTAAAGGTGTACGGGTTGGAAGCTGAGGGACTAAATGAGGGAATGGAGTAGTTGGAAATTAAAAAGGGGCTCATCTTGTGAAAGACTTTGCAACAAGAAACCAAGGACTACATGACCAACAGACTTAATGGCTCATCATGGAGCTCCACGTAGTCGGGAAATGTAGTATTTCCTTGTTGGTCTATGTTTATGTACCATGGAAAAAAACTAATAGTTGATCTCCACCAGCTCCAGATAGTGGGAAACTTAAGCATTTAAGGCGAAAGCGACGGGAACCAGTGGAGTACCAGAGGAGGAAGACTATGACAAAGGCGTGGCTTGATCAAAAGGCAATCACATGAATAGGCATGGGGATATTTTTCTATGGTCTTCATTTAGTTTTCCCACGTTTTTTTATTTTGTATTGTATAGAATTTGAATGGAGCAATCAATTTTGTTGTAATAATTTTTTGGCAGCAGAGCCATCACACGCTAAGACCAGCTAGTCGATCAGATAGTTGGATCTCGGCTGAGATATTTTGTAGCTATTATTCATAACTCCATATCTCCTTATAAAAGGAAGGAAGAAACACTTAAGAAAGGTTCATAATTTTTGGGAAATACTTCTCTTATAAGGGACCTTTTCCTATTTTCATAAAGGCTTGTCTGAATCTTGTTATATGATGATTTTGTTCAAGAGATTAGTACAAAATTCCAGGTGATTCCAAATTATTAGATTTGTAGTATGTTCTTATCTCTATGTTTCTTCATATATGTTTAAAATTCTTCATAGATTGCATGTCAAATAGCAGCTAGGTATATTTCCCTTCATATGAAGATTCATTTAAATCAAAACATTGATGGATAATGCTTGTTTCATGGTGGAAATCGAGTATTTAAAAAGTGCTTCATGCATATTATCATTTCACAACACTCTCTCTCACTTGTTTCTCTCCGAGTCTCGATATATAGAATTCTTAGACCTTAAGCTTTATATGATGGGCTCCTCTTCTATTGTCTTCTCCCATTACTTATGTTTCAACAATTAAATCACTGCACATTCCTAATCTGATTTTTCCACCTATGAGTTGAAGATTATTTCCTGAGTACTCCTGTGTAGAAGCTACTTCATATATTGTACCTTTATGAATGGTTCTTCATCAAACCCATTTGCATTATTTGTGACAGACCGAAGTGCCACAATTCTTTAATATCAATTTTTCAAACACTCTTTAAGATGTCCCAGGCACTAGTCTCCCCCTTCAACCCAAGGTTATCTCTAGGAAGCTTTCATATCTCCTTAAGCACTTGTGCTACTAGTGCTAGAAAAAGTGACAATACATGGCTCCACGTGTGAGAAAGGTTCTAGAGAAGGAGTGTGTATTGTACCATCGGATTGTACAAGTCAATTACATTCATTTAAACTACATTTTGACTGTACAAATAACGTAGCGGAGTATGAATCTCTCATCATTGGGTTAAATCTGTTAAGAGAGAAAAATGTGCAAAAAATTCACATTTTGGGGACTCAAGCCTGATTGTGAACAAATTCAAAGGTACCTATCAAACCAAGCATCTGAGAATGAGAGCCTATAGAAATGAAGTTTGGGATTTATTTTCTAACTTATTTTATGAACATGATATCTCACTGGTATCAAGAGAGGAGAATGGAATTGCAGATTCCTTAGCAATAATTGCTAGTGCTTTCAGAATTATGATTTATCCAAATGAAAAGTATGAGATAAATGTTAGACACAGGTCTTCAATTCTGGATAATAAAAATCACTAGCAATTGTTTGAAGAAGATTAGACAATCAAAAGGTTTCTGGAAAGAACTGATGAATTTCTTAACACCCCAATAGAAAATCATGAAGATGAAATCACAAATAAGAATTCTGAAACAACAGTCTTTTTTAATGTTGTAGATGGACAGGAAATTATTCAACTAAGTAACAATATAATTCCTATAGGCTTGGTACCTTTACAAAGATTGTTTGATTCTAATGATGTGGCAATGAAGCCAAGAATTCTGTCGAGGGATGGTGACGTGGAGGATTATAATTTGAAGACCGACAGTGACCCAGAGGTAGTCAAAGTTTACAACACTTTGAAAAAGGAGTAGAATCTAGAATATGTAAAACTATTAAAAGAGTTTTTCGACATATTCGCTTGGAGGTACAAAAATTTGAATATTTATGATCAGTCCATCATCCAACATACTATACCACTTAAGGAAGATGAAAAAACATTTAAACAAAAGTTAAGAAGGATAAATCTGAAGCTATTGACACTACTTGAGAAACAAGTAAAAAGGTTGCTTGCTGCAAAAATCATCATTCCACTCAGATTTTTCAATTAGGTAGAAAACTTGGTGCTAGTGAGGAAGAAAAGTGGGGAAATTTACCTGTGTGCGGATTTCAAAAATTTAAAAGAAGTCTCACTAAAGGATAATTATCATTTTACTAAAAATGGATCACAATCTGAAAAATGTGGTTGGTGCAAAAAGGATTTCCATGTTAGATGGGTTATCAGGATACAATCAAATCCTGGTTGACCCAAAAGATCAGGAGAAGACTACCTTCACCATGTCGTGGGGCACGTTCATGTATTCTAAGATGCCATTCGGACTCATGAACATCATAGCTACTTTTTAGCGCACAATGGACATCACCTTTGCTGGCGAAAGAGATAATTTTGTGGTAATTTATCTAGATGACATTATTGTTTTCTCAAAATCTAAATCTGCCCATTTGAAACATCAAAGGACAGACTTTAGCAAGTGTATGAAATTTGGAGTTTATCTAAATCCAAAAAAGTCCCATTTCGCCATGAAATAAGGAAAGTTGTTTGGACACATAGTATCGAAGGACGACAACAAGATAAACCCCAACAGAGTGACAGCAATCCAAAATATTCAGCAGCCAAGAAACAAGAAGTAAGTGTAGTCTTTCTTAAGTAAAGTAAATTTTTTGCGGCGTTTTGTTCCAAATTTTGCAGAAATTTTAAAAGTAATAACATGTATGCTTAAGAAAGGGAGCGAAATTAAATGGACTGAGCAAGCAAAGAATTATTTTAATGATATCAAGAGAGCTTTAGGGCAACACATTTACTCATTAGTCCAGATTTTTCAAAGGACTTCGTGATTTCTATTTTTCCTCCGAACACACTATCTCTAGTGTGTTGCTTCAGAAAATGAGGCTGGTCAAGAACAACCCAACTCCTTTCTTAGTAGGGCATTGAGGGATGTTGAATTGAAATACAATATTCTAGACAAACATGCATATGCTCTAATCAAAGAACTAAAATATTTTATAGCTTTTATTCTGCATTCTCATGTGACTGCATATGTGTCAAATGCTGCAATAAAGAGTATTTTAGCACAACTAGACAGTGATGGTATAAGAGGGAAGTGGATTGCTAAAATGTTGGAGTTTGACTTGGAAGTCAAACCTACCAAGTTAATTAAAGGATAGGGTCTCACTAGACTAATGACTAAAACAAATCTTGATGTTGTTGGTATAAATTGTATTTTTGAATTGTCATATCTGTCAAGTGAAGAATCGATTGTTAAAGTTGAATATTGTTTTAAACAATGTATGTGGTGTGTTGAAGTTGTTTACATTCTACAAAATTTACAAGTACCACCAGGAATATATAAGACACAGGCTAGTTTTTTTAGATTAAAATATGTTAAGTATTTTCTTTTAAATGTTACTTGTATTGGAAATATCCTCAAGGTATGTTATTGAACTTCCTACTAGAAGACAAAGCTAAGAAAATGAGCAAAGAGTTTCATGAAGGAGCATGTGGGGGACATCATTACTGGAAGGCTACAACAGATAAAATCTTGATAGATGGATTTTATTGGCCTACTCTATTACCTGATGTCAGAAAGGAAGTAGTAGCTTGTCACAAGTGTCAGTTGTTTGAGGGTAAGTCAAAACTAATGTCTTTACCTTTGAAACCTATCTCTGTGGAGGCATCTTTCCAATAGTGGGGCCCTGACTTTATAGGTGAAATTCATCCAACATTGCCAACACAACATAGATGGATTTTGACAGGAACATATTACTTCACAAAGTGGATTGAGGCACTTCCGAGCAGGCAAGCTATTGATATTGTGGTTATTCAATTCTTAGAAAATATTCTTTCTAGATTTGGTTGCCCGAAGAGGATTATTACTGATAATGCACAGTGCTTTAAGTCTAAGAGATGAACAAAAATCTGCGAAGAATACAATATCAAGCTTAGCCATTCCACAGCTTATTACCCTCAAGGTAATGGACTTGCATAATCCTCCAATAAGAGTTTGGTCAAAATTATTAAAAAGTTATTAGAAGATAACAAAAAGGCTTGGCACACAAAACTTAAGTTTTCCTTATGGGCAGATAGAGTTAGTACTAAGAGGTCAATCAACACTTATCCTTTCCAGTTAGTGTTTGGTGTTGACGCATTGTTTCCTTCTTCAATTGGAATGTTTGTTATGAAATATTTGCAAGAATTGGGAGAAGAACCAAATCAGCTATAGAGAAGGATAAATCAACTAATTGAAGTGCAAGAAACCAAAGAGAGAGAATGTATGACAAATTCAGGAAGTACAAGATTAGATTAAGAATTTTTTTCGCAGAAAAACTAAAGAGGATGACTTCAAATGCCAAGACTTGGTTTTAAAATGGGATGCATGTATTGAGGATAAAGGTAAGCACAGGAAGTTTGAGAACATTTGGAAGGGTCCATATAGAATTGCATCTTTTTGTGGTAAGAACAATTTCATCTTAGAAGGTCCACAAGGAGAATTCATGTCAAGAGGTTCAATCAATGGACATTTCCTCGAGCATTATATCTCCTAAATATGGAATTATTTTAAAGTTTCATTTTACATATCCATATATTTTGAAAAATATCTTGTAGGTGTGGATGAATATTCAAAGGGACTTGAAGCCCAAAGTGAAGGCCTTGAGGTTCTGCTGATATTCATCGAAAAATAAAAGTTTTTTAGAAACAGTTATATTTTTTCAAGTTTAGATTTTGTAAAATCATCTCTTAAAAGATGAAGTCCTTATTTTTTAGTAAGTTTTGTTTTGAGCTAGTGTTTGTAATGGATGAGGCAACTGGTCTACGGGGAGTTCTTGCTGCCATCGTTGATCGACAACATCCCCATGGAGCCATTTGTTATCACAATAAACTTCGTTTTTTAATTTTTTTAGAAAATGCTGACACTTGCAGTGTCAGCGTCTTAATTGTAATAAACAGGGAAAATTATTGATAGTGGGGCTATTATCATTTTCATAAATTCGATATGATCTTGTGAAGGAATTCGATGACAACGAGTGTATCAACATTTTTCATTTTGGCTAATAGGCCAATTGTCAGTGCCGAAACCATTTTTTTAATTCAAAAAGTGATGACTATTCTGACCATGTCAGCGTCAGTGTTTTCATTTAAACGTGTCTCCATCTATTTCAAGAGGGTAAAAGTATCGATTAATAATTGTTCCTCCGCTGCAATGAATGAATGTCATTTAACATGATCTTACCATATGATACAGACTTTATTCGTAATCATAACCTAAAACCCCATGATTATTCACTCACCTATTGTCTTATCTTATCCGCATATAAACTTATTTTACCTTGTCCTGTCAACAGTCTGTTTGTTGTTAGTTCGGAGTCATTTACACCTTGCATTGTAAACCGCTTTTTTCACAAGGATTCAGGATCGAATCTCAGAAAGACCATGCTGCGAGATGGGGAAGGAGGTAATTCAAACTGGTCCAAGCCCAAGGCATCAAATTTGCTAGACATATACCCTAAAATTCACCAGTTGTTCCAGCAAGCCGATTGTAGTGAATTCTTCCACTGATGTACATTCTACCACGATGCAGTGGCTCATTCTTTTGTATAGGGGTTTGATGGAAATCGTGTGGAGGTGGGAGGATTATCATTTTCACTTACAAAGTAAACCATTGTTGGGGTCGCAGCCTTACCAGCGAATGGTGATAGGATTTTTCATAGCCATGCGTTGGCAAGGATCGATGTCACTGTATTCTTCAAAGAAGAATTTAGAGGTAAGAATTGGAGGGTTAGAGTTCAAAAGGAGTGGTTGCAAGACAAATGACATGTCCCTTTATACCTCTTACAACAATATTTTACTTGTGAAGGATGGTTTAATTAGGTAAACCTCTACCATTTTTATTTTCCCACACATCTTGCTGGTAAGATAAGAATTAATCCATGTTTGCATTTGTTAGAGAGCCTTAAACATATGGAAGCCAGGTTTAGGGCCTGCACAAATCCATCCTCTCATTTTATATAGAACAAAGCCCTAATAAAAATGATAATAGAAAGCCAGTTAGCCAAAGCAAAAATGACCTGGAATCATTTCATTTTATGGGGAGGTTTTCAACCTCAACCCCTTAAGAGAAGAAGAGGCAGACCAAAGACTTTCAAAAAAGGGGAGAAAGCTAAAAATAAAGCTCCTATTGAGCCCCCTCTCAACCAAGAAAACCTATAAGTTCCATCTACATCATCTAGTCCAAAGATCCATAAAGTTTACCAAAGTAAAAGTGCCAAACTTCATAAGCCAGACCCTATATCCCGTGTGAACTCACCTGTTTATGTTGTCTCTTCCCATGTTGTGACTCCACCTCCCAAAAATCCCCCTGTAGACATAGCTAAAACAAAGGATCTTAAGGGAAAAGAAGCAGAGGTTGAAATCGAAGAGGGGGGGGCATTGTTTAAAGTTTTGAAGGGTGGAAATAGACATACAAAGCCAACTAACAAGTTAAGATACAAGATCAAACTTAAAACTAACCCATAGTTTTCCGAGGAGGTGATTGATGTTGACAGCATATCATTGAATGACCTCGTTATTAATAGGAAGAAGGCTACAGGCTCTAAAAAGAGCAAAGGCAGAGAAAATATCAAAAAGGGACCCATGGAGACAAGGAAAAGTAAAAAACAAATATTGGAGAAGGTAGATGTATTGCTCAAGGCTGCTAGTACCCTCAGCTAAGATGCTTGGGGGATTAAACACAAATTTTTGCCTACATATCTCATGAAACATGGTTTTCAATTTTATCGCTGACAATCAGCCTTATAGTTTTTATATCTAGCGGAACAATCGAGAGAGCTGACATTCCCATCATCATCATTTTTGATAAAGTTGATAGAGCCAATGTCAACTATTTTTGGGTGAAAACTATGTGTATCAGTTGATAGAAAATAATACAAGTACAAAATCTGATAGTCTGTCTGACAATGATTTTGGAGAAAACAGGCAGCGCTAACATCTCTGTTGTTAGCGATATTCAGACAGGTGAAATGATTGGCATTCCTGTTATCAGCGATTTCGAAATCAGGCAAAAATGAAAATGTTGATAGTCATCATGTCAACTAAATCTACAAATAGAAAACCAGTGAAGTTGACAGCAACAATATCAATTTTTTTTCCAAGAGATTCAAAAGAAAGAAGGATGAACAAAAAGCAGTTTTGCAGGAGTTTTGGGCCTGATTTGTAGAGGGACATATTTTTCCAACTAGGATGTTGAGATATCAGTTAGGGACCTATTTCTTTTTCTAAGGAAGATAGTTTGAGAGACATTTTACTTCACCTACATATCAACATATTTTCTTGTAGCTATTTTAGGAAAAACATAATGTATCTAAGTTTTATATTTCACATACATGAATTTGAAGATATTTTAGACATCTCAAATTATTATAATTAATATGGAGACTATTATTTTGCAAATAGTTCATATAAGTTCTATAAAACAGTTTATGAAGAATGAAGAAGCATTGAAATTTTATCAAACAACATATTTGCATTATGTTATATTTGTGCAGTCTTGAATATATTTAAAGTTTTTAATGAGGATTTTGTAGGAAACTCGTGCGTTGTACTCCCTGTCAGTTTCCTCTTTGTTATATAAACTTTATTTAATATCTAAAAATGTTAGTATCTAATATTAGATTTCATATGCTCCTTTCTTGTATTTATCATCCATTAGTATTTGTTGTCTGAGCCAATCAGGGTTGGAATTTCCAAAAAGACCAGCCCGTCAAATTTGAAGTTTTTCAGAGTTTCTAACCTGTTTTCATGGTTTCAAAATAGATTTTTGACAGTTTTGTAATTCTTTAACCTGTATTTGAAGGGAAAATCACCCCATGATGGGCAATTTGCCTGTCAAATTCCAACCCTGGAGCCAATTATAAACTTTGTTTCATTCAATTTTCTCTTTCTTCCAATTTCTCAAAAAGTCAAAGTATTTGTTGTTATTGTGATTTTTATAGATTTCTCATTAGATCTGTAACCAACCTTGTTTAGAAATAGACTCCATGCCCAATGGTATGTTTTTTAAGCTTCCCAACCAATTTCATCCTATGATCTAAATGTGGCCACCAAACTCAATTGCAAAAAACCTTCTACTACAGTGACCATAGAGTAGTTGATTTTTATGGAGATATCCCTTTCCGGGTTGAAGGGTCGGCTTTCAACCTAAAAGAGGTTCTAAGGTTACCTTAGGGTTTTTCCCACAACCAAGGTTTTCCCTAAGTGATAACAAGTTACAAAAAGGTATGGCTTATGTTGGAATTGTATAGATTATAAACAACTCAATGAAATTACTATCGAATATAGTTTCCCATTCATATAATTAATGAATTACTAGAACAATTTCATGGAGAATTTTCCTTTACTAAGTTGGATCTCCATTTGCAATAAGATAAAAAATTAGAATGAAGCAAGAATACATTCCCACAACATCCCTTAAAACACATGAAAGTATTTATGAGCTTTTTGTTATACCCTTTGGACTTACTAATTCACTTTCAAAATTTCAAATCTTGATGAATTCTATTTGCAGAACCAGCCTTAAAATAATCGTTTGTATTGATGATATACTAAAATATAACAAATCTTGGGAAGAGCATGTAAACCACATTGAAGAGTAACAATTATATGCAAAGCCTTCTAAGTGTGCCTTTTGAGTTCAAGAAGTGGAAGATTTGAGTCATATTGTATCTCATGAAGGTGTCAAGGTTGAACCTAACTAAATTAAAGCTATGATGGAATAGAAAATCCCCAAAACCTTGAAGAAACCTAGAAGATTCTTAGGATTGAAATGTTATTGCCCCAAGTTTGTCAATAATTATGGTCAAATAACAAAACCTCTAATAGATTTATTAATGAAGAAAGCATTTTCTTGGACTCAATATGAAACCAAAGCCTTAGAAAAACTTAAGGAGGCTATGCATATGACTCCTATACTAGTCACACTTGATTTCATGAAAATTTTTATTTTGGAGTGTGATGCATCAAGCCATGGCATTAGTGTAGTTTTAATGCAAGAAGGAAAGCCCCTTGTCTCTAAAATAATCCAACTAAATAGAAATAAATTACTCAAATATATTTATGAAAAGTAGATGATGTCCATACTACATGCAGTTAAGAAATGACACCCTTACTTAATATGGATACAGTTCAATGTATAATCAAATCATGATAGTTTGAAGTGCTTCTTGGAGAAACAATTATATTTATAAAATAAACAAAATTGGGTTACAAAATTTCTAGTTTATGACTTTTAAATAATCTACAAAAAGGAACAAAGGGTTTACTATGTGTTATTTCTATTCCACACTCTAATTAGGTGGAAGAATCAAGGACAAAGTGGAATCAAGATCAAAATTTATGCAAAGATTATTCAAGATCATTCAATAACTACAAGAGGGCCCAAGTTCATTAGATAAATTTATGTGGAATAATGATTGGTTGTGGTATCAAGTTTGCCTATTTTTATGTAAGAATTCCCAACTCAAGAAAAAGTTCATTTTCAAATTGCACACTTCTCCTAAAGGAGGAAATTCAAGGTTCTTGAAAATTTACCATGGAATAAAGAAGATTTTTTCTAGGGAAGGCATTAAAACGAATGTTCAAAATTTTGTGCTTTATCATGTGGTCTTCCAATAAAATAATGGAGAAATAATTAAGACCCTAGGTCTCCTACAACCATTAGCTATATGAAGTCAACATTAGGAAGAAGTTTCGAGGGGTTTTATTACATGTTTATACATATCTGAAGGAAATAATATCGTCATTGTAATAGTGGATTGACAGACAAAGTATGCCCATTTTTGTTCTATTTCTCATCCTTTTAAAAGAAGTAAAGTAGTTGCAACATTCATTGAAATATTTCAAAAGCTATATGGAATCCCCAATATTATTGTTAGTGACAAAGATTCAATTTTCAATGGAAATTTTAGGACTAAATTATTTTCCTGTTTGTGTATTCAATTATCTCACAAATAATATTTAATGCTCAATTTGATGGGAAAAATGGGATTGCAAATAAATTTGTAGAAGGGTATTGTTGTCACTTTAGATATCAGAAATAGACACAATAAATCAAGTGGTTTCCCTTGGAAAAATGCTAGTATAATACATCTCCATACTTCATCAAAAATGTCCCCATTTATGGAACTTTATGGATATCATCTTTCATCCATCACAACACCATTCAAAAGGAATGAAAATTCTCAAATAGTGGAGGAAAAAATTTGGCACCAATAATAGGTTCTTAAACTATTGAAGGACAACTTGGTTTAACGCAAAATAGGATGAAACAAAAAACAAATCAACATCAAAGTGAAAGGGAATGTGAATTTGGGGATTGGGTAATTTTGAGGTTACAATCATATAAATAGATGTCCCTCAATAATCAAAAGAAGGATGATAAATTAGCAACCAAGTATTATGGGCTCTATAAGGTGTTATAGAGGATTGGAAGTATGGCGTACAAATTGGAGTTCATGTGTACATCTATCCTTTCATGTTTCTTGGTTAAATAAGGTAATTGGTGACAATATCCTAATTCAAATTAGTTTACCAAAGACTAATGAAGAAGATAAATTAATCCTATAACTAGAAACGATCCCTAAACAATGATTAAATAGTTGCAAAATCAACATGTATTGAACACTTCATCTATTAATGGAAGAGGTAAGATGAGAAGATAAGGTATTGATGAAAAACACTTGCAATCAATCAAGTTAAAATACAACACTTGTTTAAAGGGGAGGGGCATGTTAATAACTATACAAAGCCCCATATACATCCCTAGATAGTGAGATACATTTATATCGTTATATTATTGTAGTATTAAATAAAAGGCTCAATTGATGGTGTCCTCTGATGCAATGTTAGAGTTGTTATGCTAATCTCAAATGAAAAAAGAGAAATAGATATTGATTTGATTTGATTAGATAGCATGAAGAGGATGGAAGAGAGGGTAATAACCTAATAAGATAGATCAAATTTCCTAGCAAAGAAGCAAGTTGGTCTTGATTAGTCAAGTAAGATGCAGGTCTCAATATGATAGATTTGTAGAAATTCTGCAAATTCTCTACAAATCTTGCTCTGAGACCTATGTAGAAAATTTGACTATAGATTAAACCAACAATGCATTATAACCAAAGAAAAATACTATAACCTACGTCTACTATCAAAGTTTGCGAAAGCTTAAATTAGAGCAAGATCGAGTTGAACACATATAACCATAAGAAGAAGAATTAATGCACATGAAACATAGAAAATACTTAGGGGAAAGCCTCAGCTAAAAACACCACTATTTGTATTATCATACAAGGTGGAAATACATAAATATTATATAAAGCCTTAGCTCTCACAGCTAGCCAGCTCTCAGTAAAATCCTCCTGGATGCTCACAGGCAAACTTGGCTTCTCACAAGCCTTCTCCTCTACCCTCCAAGATTCTATTTCCTTGCGTTGTTTCTCCTGGGTGATCCTCCAGTTACCAAGTGGAACACTGATCTCACACCCTGTCAGAACTGCACAATCCTCAAGGAACCTTACCTTGATTGCATGCATTAGTTTCCTTTATAGGAAAACACATGCAACTGATAGTACATTGTCCTTGACATTTAGATCAACTGGGTCTTTCTCAAAATAGACATGCATGAGTCACTAATGAGGGAATCTTCAGTTATTTGGAGTACACTGGTTGAGTTCATGCATGCATCAACTGATTGATAACTCACAATTAGTTCCTCAAACAGTTTGGAACTAATTTAATTGGACTTAACTTAGTAAACTGAGTTAACTAATTACAACTCAAATATAACTCAATATTATCTCCTTAATTAAGGGATAATTTCTTTAATTTAAGGGATAACTTTTGCATGACTTTAGAAAGACTTCTAACTTGAATTTATCCATCTAATTAATCCATAATGAATTAATTAATTATTTCCAAGTAGATGGTGAAACTAAATTT
The DNA here is from genome assembly GCA_000404065.3 of Pinus taeda. Lineage (NCBI taxonomy): Eukaryota > Viridiplantae > Streptophyta > Pinopsida > Pinales > Pinaceae > Pinus > Pinus taeda. Next base: position 20,167 of record APFE030409026.1, on the reverse strand, counting down.
GATTTTAATTCACAATTTTAATTCAATGACAAATTAAAATTGGAATATACTTGTTGCCACATTTCAACAAGATTGAGTTTAGCTAGTCAAGCAACAACAAGTAGGTGATGTGGATGGGATATTTAGATTAAGCGAAGTATTGACCCCTCTGCTTAGGGGAGTTATATCCGCCCTTGAATTGTAATTATACCTCTCTCTCTCTCTCTCTCTCTCTCTCTCTCTCTCACACACACACACACACACACACACACACACACACACCCACGCACACAAACGAGACAAAGGGTACAATTAAAACTAAAGGGTATGTCCAAAAACACTAATACACACACACAAACATATATACCAAGGAGGCCTATTTTTAGAGCATGTCATCTCATTCTTGTACACTTCTATTGTAAAAGGAGTTTCCCCGTCAAAGAGTTTTATCTTTCATCTAATTCTCAAGGCATGAAACATCTTCTCTTCTTATTTTTAGAGTATTTTGGTATCTATTTCCTAATGCTTTCATGGCACTGATAGGTGATGAAAATGTGTTGGGGTCATATTGAACAAGAATACCATCATTCAACTTAGATTCATGGCTACCAAGATGGACCATCTCCAAGATAGATAGAGGGATAGGAATGAGTTTTGAGTCTAGAGTTAGGATCTAAAGATTGCTTAGAGCTAAGAGTTTGTGAGAATATTTTTGCACAAAGGGAACAAGAAAGATCACAACCAGAGCTAGAGACACAACTAGGACTAGAGTTAATAACTAGAGCCATGAACCAAAACCAAAGCCAAAGCCAAAGTCAAATTTTTTACCAAAATCCAATTGAAAGCGACATTTTGAACGAAAGGAACATTGATTTTTATTGGTTTCCTTGAGATTTTCGAGATAAAAAAGCCTTTCATTGAGGAAGTGTGATCTTAAATGGATTGAATTCATCCATGGGTAAGGCTCAATGCTTGCAATCTAATTTGAAAATTAACCGAAGTTAAGAAATTTATGCAAAACAATGCGAATGTAAAGTTGAATATAATAAATAAATATGAGAGGAAACAAGATTTAAATGAAAAGAAAAGAAAAGTAAAATAATAGAGAAGGCTATAAAAGGGAAATAAAGGGTCATGGCTTTTTCCCTTAGCCCTACCCTCTAGTACTTTATATTTCCTCCTTCACTCTTATTCTCAAGGGGTACCTCATATTTCCTCCTTCACTCTCATTCTCAAGGGGTACCTCGTATTTCCTCCTTCACTCTCATTCTCAAGGGGTACTTTTATCGAAGGGGAGAAGGATGGATGGAGAGTCAAGAAAGAATTATAATAGATAAAAAATCAAAGTAAATATTGTAAAGCTACTTTGCTCATAATCAAGAGAAAAACCTTCAAAGTAGCTTTCCAAGAAAGATGCTAACAAAGAAAGGAGAATTCTTTGTAATTTAAATGGAAAAAAGCAAATGAGGCTAGGGGATTAGTTATAGGGGGCACCAAGTTTCAAATAGGAAACAACAACAACATTTCTATAGAGAGAAAATTCATTTTGTAAGTTTGGATTCTTGAAGACAAGAAAACCGAACAAACATTAGACACATAGGTCCATGATTCCATTTATCGCAACTAATTGTATAGGAGAACTTTGGTAAGAAGAAAGCAAGAAGCATCTTTTCTTATTGGAGAATAAGTTGTTGTGGTATGTAGGTCATGACCAAGAAGAGGCACTGTGGTAAGGGGAAAACAACGATCCTTGTACAAATTATAGGAATAGAGGCCTAAAAATATTTATGAAGATAAAATTCGTTATACAAAATCGAGAGAATAGAAATCAAGACTTCAATTTTGCACAATACTTATATCAATAAAACGAATAAGCCATAAATCCCCTGTTTATCAAATATTCACATAACCTTAATATTTAATCACCAAATTTCAATAAACTTTATATAATAACTCAAATAATAAAAAACTCTATTATATTCATTAAAACTTACTAAGATAATTTCCTATTTTGATACCAAATATGTAATTTTATCTCACTAGATATTATTTTAGTTTAGTGCCCTCAACTTTACTGGAGAAAAATTGAAATTTATAGAGTGATTTCCTCTCGATTTTCCATTAATGTTGACCACTTCAACTCACATCCATTAATGGCATTACCCTCCTCTAGTGACTCTTTATTATAATATATTTGAATGTTGGGTATGCGTTTGAATATAAATGTCCTTACAATCACTTTTAAGGTGATTATCACCACTAACGATGATCCTTATTTATCTCAAACATTCCAGTCTTAAATTAAAAATTCCACTTAAATCATTTAATCAAATTACATTACTTTAATGCAAATTGTTAGCCTTTCATATTGACATTTCAACTCAAATTTAATTCATGTGCAATTTTTGGTGAAGTCCTTTTTAATTTAATCAAATTACTTTAATGCACATTGTTAATCTTTCATATTAACATTTGAACTCAAATTTAATTGATAGTGGAATTGTTGGTGAAGTCCTTTTTTAATAGAGCAGCATATCCTTGTACTCTAAAATGATCAATTGTTGGTGAACTACCTGCCTTTTTAATAGAGCAGCAAATCCTTATCCTCTAATTTATTTTAGATGAATATTTTGTTTTTTAATTTATGATTATTATGTATAGTTTTTATAATTTTATTATATGGTTATTGTTATTATAAATTAATTGTGTTTAGATGTGCTTTTTTAATAGAGCAGCAAATCGATAACAACGTTAATCCTTTTTCGATCAGGCGCGTGCGGAAGGTCACGGGTAGGCCGCAAGAGCTAGGGTTTCTGCAGAGACCTGCAACGGCAAGTTTCCTGCCCTGTGTTTACCAGATCTGACAAGGGTATCGCAGACGAGTCAGGCACGGGGCCTGGGAAAACGACATCAATGGATCCCCCCCAGGGGGCGGGTGGGGAGGTACCTACACCCAGAGAAAACCAACAAGGACTCGAGGTAAAGCCAACTGAAGAACAGGGAAACAATGATAGAACCGCAGAAGAAACGCAGAACACGAAGGGCGATCAAGCTCAGCAAGATAACCCAAAGGTTAGTTCATCTACATGCAAGCTTGTTGCTACTCACAGGCCAAAAGTTGAGTTACCTAGCCACCGTATTAATGCAAGAATACAGTATATGAGGGACCACGCTCTCATAGGTATATTTATCGAATTTTGGCCAACAGAAAAGGCCCTGAGAAACTGGATCAATATCAAATGGCGCCCAAAAGGACAAATAACCCTGCTGCTAGGGCCGAAAGGGTTTTTTACAGCTATCTTTAACTGCTTGGAAGACAGAAACAGAGTGTTCGATGGGGGTCCCTATTTTTTCAACTCCACTGGGCTATTTCTCAGAGAATGGGTCGCCCGTTTCAATCCAGATAAGGAAGATCTCAGTTATGCACCAGTATGGATTCGACTGTACTCGCTACCCTGGGAATATTGGGAGGAGGAGTCATTGAAAGCTATCGGATCAGTCTTAGGAGACTTTGTCAAAGTTGCAGAAGAAACAAAGGCTATAAGATATACCTCTTATGCCTCCTATGCCAGGATTTGCATATACATGGATCTGAAGCAACCTTTGCCAGATACGGTGCGGCTCTTTCATGAAGACCAAGATTGGATTCAGGTTATTGATTATGAGCATGTCCCTTTCCGTTGTAGGAAATGTCATGCCCTTGGCCATCTCTTCAGAGATTGTCCCTTAAATAACAAGCCCACGGCCCAAAATAGCCAAGAGCAACAATCTCAGGATGGATTTACCAAAGTAACAAATAGAAGAAGAGGAAGCAAAAAATCCACAGCACCTCCTAAGACTGCGCCATAGGATCGGTCCAAGCCCTCCACAAGCAACAGCTTCGAGGCCTTAGCAAATGCAGAGATACAGGAAGGGTCTATTTCGGAAAAAACAACACGCCCCTCATCAAAGACAGGGGAAAAGAAGACGACTCCGGAGGGCGAAAAGATCACGCCAGCTTCAGAAACTTGGAATAATCCGGCAATGGATATATACAATACAACTCACAGCACGGACAAAGGGAAGGAGGCAGAAGAAAGTTCTCAAGAACCGCATTTCATGGATGAGGACAGCGAACTAATAGATATTGGGGAACTTGACATTTTGGGTCTAGAACAAGCTTCCAAATCAGGTAACTTTGACAAAATCCCTGATAAACAAGTAGATAACCTAGTAGAAGTTTTGAATAAAGCTCAAAAAAAGTATTCTCTAGGTGTCCAAACAGGGAGTCAATGGGATGGTAAATTCATCTCAAAAGACAGTAAAAAGAGAGGACGGAAAACGGCTTTAGAAAGAACTATTAAGATTGGAGAGGTCTTGGTTGAGTCTGGTAGATATGCCAAACTAACCAAGTATTACAATACTGATCCCAAACCTTCCCAATGAAGTTGCTATCTTGGAACATTAGAGGGCTCAATGGCCCAAGGAAAGGGAAACTTCTAAAAAATTTGATCATGGAGGAAAAACCAGCAATCCTTTTTTTACAGGAGACCAAATGCAACTCGATACTTTTGGAAAAAATTGCAGCTAAGGCATGGCCAGGAGGGCTAGTCACTGTTGTAGATGCTCAAGGAGCTTCAGGAGGACTTGCGATCCTATGGGATGCAGGTAAAATTCAACTAGTTAATATCCATGTAAACAAAAATTTCATTCAAGCCATATTTCATCTTTTGGGCACGAATATATATGGCCATATTACAAACGTTTATTGTCCGCAAGAAACTCAGCAGAAAGCGGAAATTCTAGATGCAATTTCGCAGCTCAATGCAGATAGGACATACCCGCTCTGGGTGTCTGGAGGAGATTTTAATATGATCGCGTCAATAGAGGAGAAGCAAGGAGGGTGCTGCAGAATAAACAAGGATGCCTCACTCCTTAAAGATTTCATCCAAAATAACTGGCTGATTGACTTGCCCACCTCCAACGGCCTCTACACCTGGACTAACAAACAAGTTACTCCAATGCAAATAGCATCTCGCTTGGATCAGTTTCTAATTTCCGATAATGCATTACACATCGGGGGAGAATTCATAGCCAACATTATTCCTTTCTCCGGATCGAATCACTGGCCCATTGCATTGCATTAGAACAGGCCCAGAAACAATATAAAAAGACCCTTTCGATTTGAAGCTTTCTGGCTCTCTCATACAGATTTCAAAGATTTCATACGAACAACATGGCAAAATTGTAATCCGACTGAGGCTACAAATATGGCAAGATTCCAAAAAAAGTTGAAGCTGCTCAAGGAGGAGATAAAACGCTGGAACAAAACCACTTTTGGCAACATCTTCAGGGAGAAGGAACTCCTCATTCAAGAAATAAAAAATGTTCAGCAAAGAATAATTTCGGAAGGACGGTCAGAAGAACTAGCACAAAAAGAAGAGGAAGCGAAACAAAAACTCCTAGAATGAGATCTACAGGAGGAAGTTCTTTGGCGGCAGAAATCCAGAATCCGATGGCTGAAGGAAGGGGAGAAGAACACCAAGTTCTTTCATAAAAATACAGTACAAAGGCGAATGAGTAATCAAATCTCACAAGTCAATAATGCACAGGGAGTCAAAATTGAAACCCATGAAGGAATAGAACAAGAATTTCTCCAGTACTTTAGGAAAATGAACCAAGAGCCCAACATCAATAGAGTAGAGGCGATCGACAGAATCTTATGCCATATTCCTCGTTTAATAACGGAAGACCATAACACTCTTCTTCTCAAACCTATCAGTCTTCAAGAGGTAGAGACAACAGTGAACCTATTAAAGGCGGGAAAAGCTCCTGGTCCAGATGGATTCACTTCCAAACTTCTTTCAGCATTTTTGGGAGCTGATCAAATGGGAAGTATGGCAAGTAGTAGAAGAATCGCGTACTCTAAGATGGATTTATCCGGGCCTAAATGCAACATTCATTTCTTTAATACCTAAGTCAGAGGATTCTAACTCTTCAGATAAATACAGACCTATTGCCTTGTGCAATATCATTTACAAGATCATCTCTAAGGTAGTGGCTCTTCGGCTGAAACCCATGCTCCCATTCATCATTTCACCAGAACAATCCGGATATGTAGAGGGACGGCAAATAACGGATGGGATCATTCTCACCCATGAAATTATTCATTCCCTCAAGAAGACGAAAAAACCAGGTATGTTACTTAAAATTGATTTATCTAAAGCATTCGACAGCATCTGCTGGGAATACATGCAAAAAATTATGAAAGCTTTTGGTTTTGCCGCTTCCTGGATTCGCTGGATAAGTAGTCTCATTTCATCCACGTTTTTTTCTATTCTTATAAATGGGATTCCTTCCTCCACCTTTCACCCCTCTAGAGGAATCAGACAAGGGGATCCTCTGTCGCCCTTTCTGTTTGTAATAATGGCGGAGGGATTAGGACGTAGCATAAATTCAGCCATCCTTTCCGGAAACCTCAAAGGCATTACGATCCACCAAGCCCCCACCATCTCTCACCAGCAATTTGTTGACGATAACATGTTATTTGGGCACTCTTCTGTTCAAGAAGCTCGTACCTTAAATGCTCTACTTGACAATTTCTCTAAAGCCTCTGGTGCCCTCATCAATAAAGTGAAATCCCAATTCTTTTTCTTCAATACTCCACTGACATCTCAAAGAGCAATAGCTCGCATTCTAGGCTTCTCCGTAGCCTCCCTACCTTCCAAATACTTAGGGGCACCTTTAATTGCCTCTGCCCTTAAGCACTCTTCATGGACCAACCTGTTAGAAAAGCTGGAGGCTAAACTATTCCCATGGATGCACTGAGCCTTAAATATGGCCTGCAGGATTGTGCTTATCAAGGCGGTTCTTCAATCCATGCCGCTCTACTTATTCTCCATAATGGCAACGCCGAAATGGGTGTTTAAGGCTATCAAACAGTTACAGCGCAACTTCCTTTGGGGAAGCTCCTAACCAAATAGAAAATGGGCTTTGGTCAAATGGGAGAAGGCTTGTCTTCCAAAAAATGCAAGAGGCATTGGTCTTAGAGATCCAAAACATAGCAACATGATCATGGGAGCAAAAATCTAGTGGAAGTGGCTATCATACCCAAACACACCCTGGGCCCGATTATGGACAGCGAAATACGCCAGCAACCTGCCTTTGGAGGAGAGCATAAGAATGACGGAAATAAGTAAGGGATCAGCAATGTGGAACTCAGCTATCAAGCACAGAGATTTAATTCAAAAACACAGTTTTTGGGAGGTGAAGGATGGCTGCACGGCAAGATTCTGGACGGACTCATGGCAGCAATTCCCAAGCATAAAAAACCTCATCCAAGGAATACCTGATCAAGAAATAAATCAATTGGATAAGGTAAGTCACTTCTAGAGATCCAACAATGAATCAGACCACAGAGACTGGAAAGAAATTCGCAACATTTTACCAGACAGCCCGGAGGCAATCCATCTCTCTCTATCCGAAGAACTGAAAAAAAGGAAAATTCTCAAGGAAGCAAGTAAAGACAAGCTGAGGTGGGGGTACGAAGAGAAGGGCACATTTACAACTAAGGAGGCTTACAACATCATTCTAAAAGACCGACTCATCAAGGACAAATTATGGGAAAAAATATGGAATCCGCCCATATGGCCGAAAGTCTCTACATTTCTCTGGCTCCTGTCTCACAATCGGATTCTCACTTGGGACAACCTCAGGAAAAGAAAATTTGCAGGTCCTTCAATTTGTCTCAACTGTAAACTGGACGAGGAATCAGCTGTACACCTCATGTAAATTTGTCCATTTGGAAGGAGACTTTGGGAGAAAGTCACATTTCGATGTCGTAAAGAAGGGAGAGTGCTGGGGGACATCAATAATACGCTACGCAATTGGCCCCAAAAGCCCTATCAATGCAAGATTCTCAATATTATTTGGCAAATTGCTCCAGGAATTCTGATGTGGAATATATGGAAAGAGCGGAATAGGCGGATATTTAAAGACCAAGCAATGCCGATGGAGCAAGTATGGAATATCATTCACAGTAACATCCAAGAAACCCTGTCTACTAAATGCTGGTCCCAGGAGGATTTCCCTTCTTCTCCACAGGAACAAGCCATATGGAATAACTGGAAAATCCAAATTCAAAGTCCTAATTCTTCTCAAGGTAACTCAGCCAGACATCAAGATTCCCCAACCAGTTGGACTCCTCCACCCATAAACACATTTTTGCTCAACTTTGATGGAGCGTCGAAAGGGAATCCGGGGAACACGGGTTATGGTGGTGTAATAAGAAATAATCAGGGTAACCCTCTCACGATTTTCTTTGGTTCAATTGGCTGGAACACAAATAATGCAGCAAAACTGGAAGGACTATGGAGAGGGCTTAATATTGCGCAAGCTCAAAGGTACACTCCTCTTATAGTGGAAGGGGATTCTCAAATAATTATAAACATGGTCTCAAAGATCCAACAGGGCTCAGATGTACAGAAGGTGAGTAGCAGCTGGAGAATGGCCACTAGGCTTGAGCTACTCCAACAATGGCTAAGAAACAATAAAGCCATATCCTTCAAACACATCAGGAGAGAAGGGAACAAATTGGCTGATTTTCTGGCCAATCTAGGAGTGGATAGGGGAAAGAAATTCTTCAAAGGACCGTTACAGGGTATAGCTTCGAAGACAGAACTGTCCACATTCCAGGATATTCTAACCAGTGATATGCAGACAAGGGAAGAAGCACACCCGGATGCGGGTGTTCGTATCGCATTGAATGGGAATTAAGAGCTTGCCACGTGGAGAGGACAGCGGGCAGCTGAACAGGAAGGAGATGAAAGTAATTAAGCCGACGGAAATGAAAGGCATTCATTGCCATTCAATGCAGCTGTTATCCCAAGGCAAGCGCTGCGGAAATTATAGGATGGAGGATCGCGCTACCAGAAAATTCTCCCCGGTTTGGTTTTGGTTGCAGGCAAAGAGCTTGCGTTCTAAGGAAAAGAAGGGTGCTGGTTTGTTGGGGAATGAGGAAGGTAGCAGTGGCAGGAGTAGGCCTTTCCACGTAGTTTTTCTCAACCCTGTGTTTGCTCCTGTCGAAAAGACCTCTCAAAATGTAGCGGTTGAGACTGAGAGAGGGATTTGCTCAGTGGTGGAGCCGCATTGCAGTAGCAACGTTTCTCCGGTTGATGAGTCCAGCTTTTTCAAAATTGTGGCTGTCTGGGTTTCTTTCTGGGTGTTAACCAGTCTTCAGGCCGAGTCAGGGCATCCATTGACTTCAAGCTTGCTCGCCTCCTATCAGAGTAATCACATGGCTCCTCGTTTAAGGGCTACTCCTCGGCGTGGGCGTAATTATGGGCAATGGGGAGGTTATGGAGGGAGAGGCAGTCATAGCCCTCGTCGTGTTTCGCCTCTCGCCTATGCGTCGCCCCCTTCGACTAGATCTGAAGATTCTGGCCACTCCATCAGTAACACAGTGCAATCAGCAAGGTTCCAATTCCGCTGTCGAACAAACAAACCATCGATTTCGGCTCTTGTGACGGTCATCTTCTCGGAAGAAGAAGAGGAAGATGTTAGTCTGAAGGAACCTTCTGAGGAATAATCGCCTTCTCCTTCGAACAATTCCTCGCCAAGCAGGTGGATGGAAGACAGTTCCTATGCCCCTTTGTCACAGAGCAAGATAGAGGAAGAAAGCACTTTCGCTCATACAGAGGAGCAGGCAGAGGTGCTTAAGGAAATTGGGAGCATGAAGGATAAGAACTATTTGGATATTGCACAGAAAAAGGTAGAGGCACCTCAGGAGATGGAAGATATTAGGCAAACCTCACCCCAGAAGCAAACCATGAACAAGAAGCCTGATAATTCCTTTGCAAACCTGTTGTATCTCAAGCTGCCGCCGGGAATGAAGCCTGAAGATGTCAAGGAAGGCGTGGAGGTCACCTGGGAGCCCCTTGACGAGGAAACCGGGCAAGGATTAGAAAATCTCAAGTAAAATGCTCTGTTTTGATTGGTCAGTTCTCATGCTCTGTTTTGGTCTCATGCTATTCTGGTTTGGTTTCTATGATTCGGCTCTACTTGTTCGGCTCTAATGGTTCGACGTTTAGCGGCTGGCGACAAATCCAGCATGACAGCGGCAAGTCCACAAATCTTCTTTTGTTTCTCTGATTATGTCAAGCACTCTGGCAGGTCTTCTGACCTGTAAAATCTCCTACTATTGCTTTTTAAGTCTGTTCTCGTTTGCATCAATTTGTATAAGGTTCCTTACAAACAGTGGAACAGATAATTTTGTTAAAATTTTGAAAGAGAGTTGCCATGTCACTCTCAGAGGTTCAAACCTCTTGTACATATTTTTATAGTTTTTTCTAATATAAGTAGACTAGTCTTTGCCCAGGAAAAAAATAAAAAAATAAAAAAATAAATAAAAATAAAAATAAAAAATAAAAAAATAAAAAAAAGAGCAGCAAATCCTTATCCTCTAATTTTATTTTAGATGAATATTTTGTTTTTTAATTTATGGATTATTATGTATAGTTTTTATAATTTTATTATATTGTTATTGTTATTATAAATTAATTGTGTTTAGATGTTATATTTTACAATTTAGTATAAGGACATGTGTGATTTTATTTTTAGTAAATATTATAGCTAAAATGAAAGAGATGTAAAAATCTTTCATTTTTAGCCATAAATTAATATATTTTCCATTATTTATATGAGATAACATAATTTAATAAAATTTAGAAAGATAAAGTAATTAAAAATGAAAAATGAAAACTTATAATTTATTATTTGAGTATGAAAATGCATAATTATCATATTTTTTTAAATTAAATTATTTAAATATCGGTACCAATTCATTTATATTAATATCAATTTCATATATAGAGAAAAAGTGTGTATGCATATATATCATAATAAAATATTTTCAATTCACAAAGAAAATAAGTAATTGAAAGTAAAAGCAATGTAATTATTTCTTGAAATATAATATAAAAAAAGAGTGTAATTCATTTCAAATTTTTTAATATAAAATGATTATATATTACATTTTAAAAAATTAATAATAAAAATTCAAAGTAATAAATTAATAATAAATCTAAATATGGATAGTTAAATAATAATATATTAATAAAATAGAACAACACTATAGCTTATAAATAAATATTTTATTGTCCATGTTAAAAACAAAAACAAAAACAAAAAAATCAAATCAACTATGTATATATTATATATAATACACAATCTAAGTGTTTGGAGGCATTTTCAAGGCATTAAATATATTTACACATGAAAAATGCAATTTAAATAATGAAAATTTTAAAATGTTGTATGTGTGTGTGTATAGAGAGAAAGAGAGAGAACACACTAAGCACCTAGAGGGATCAAATCTCTAGAGATGCAAAAAAAAAAAAACAATGACATCATAAAAATAATTTACACCTCAAAAAATTTGATCCCTTAAACACCTGTGGCACTTAAAATAAATTTACATTGTTATATTAATATTTTTTAGTAGATATTCTCTGCAGAAATATTATTATAATAATAATAATTATTATTATTATGAAATTTTAAAAGATATTTGGACATATCTAGAAAATAATTTTACACATCAGTGTTTGAAATTAATTTCTTAAGATATTTCAATTTGAAGCATCTTTAGTGTGAAATAATTTATGTAGTACCGAAATTCGAGTCTTGTTTTTAATTTAATATTAAATCTCTAAGTGAAAAGAAAATAATATTGGACTATACAGCGCTGCACATTTAATGCAAATTAATAAACTAATTATTAGCAAGGTGGAGGAATTGCCCGGACGGTCAAAAGTGAAGTGGTCAGAAACTGAGCAAAAAAAATTTCAAAAAATCTTGTAGAAACAGTGTTTGAATCGTGTTTTTGATAGTGAAAATGGATTCAGCACCATCAAAAATGTTTAGAACACTTAAAATTTTGAAGTTTAACAACTATAACTTGGATTTACAAAAATCCTTGCCAGATTTTCTCTAAATATGACCGAAATTTCCATAACTTTCCCAGCAATTCCTCCAGCTAATTAGACTACGGATTTTCAACTGGAATGTTGAAAAAAGGATAAAATTTTGACCGGAGGTTAGGTGAAGCAACTTTATAGATTTCGTTACCAATTATTACTCTATCATTTCGTTTCCAGCTATGACGTTGTGTGACTCATCATAGCGATGACTTTATCGTTAAAGCAAAAGGAAAAAATTATAACTTTTTCTATAAATCATTCGTCGGAAGTACCAAAATGGTTTGGCCTTCCATCTGGTTTCGCGGTATCAAAATTGTCGGCCACGTCAGGCGCCGTTGAAAAGAAAATTCATTTAGTCGGTTAATTTGAGCCATTTCGAAAACATGGGACAATGAAAATCAAGATAGGTGTAAAAGTATTGGCCACGTAATCAGACAGCCACCTGTCACAATGAAGCGCAATCTGGCCAGAAAATAAGCAGACACCAAAGAAAAATCCGTGATACATTATTGTCAAGCCTACTTTCATTGACATTGCCCAAAAATTTAACAATATAAAGATGGTTTTCACCACCATTAATAATATAAAAAGTATTTCCATGATAGCTATGTGCACATGACACGTGGGATTGGAATACATCCATCACCGACTCTTGAAGACGCGACCCGCATTTTGGATGAACGTCCACCCGGACAACTCTGGCCACCAACTGCCTCACGTTTTTACACGTTTTCTCGGCGCCCCGCAGCGGAGGCAATAAGTTTCCATCGAGCTATCAATTTACAATTTTAATAATATTATAAATTAATGATATTTTAATGTTCACGAGATTAAAAATAGTCTATATGATTATTAACTTTTTTGTTTTGCTTTTCGCAATTTAATTATTCTCTAATTAATTTGATGATCACGTGACTCAACTTTCTAATAGCCTTTTACTGAAAAGACAATACCAAGGAATTGATGCTAACATATTGTCATCGCTGTCCCTTATGTCTGAAAGCATCATATTCCAAAATGAAATGATTTTGGATTCCACTACCAAAAGTGCAAAAAATACACACCTGTTCTTCCCAAACTTCTTTAGGTCTCTTCCACAGTTAGTTTCACACCGAATTTGATGTGACTTAGTTCTTAATTGATCAATAAAAATCATTCCAAAATGAAATGATTTTCGATTCCACTACCCCAAAAGTGCAAAAAGTACACACCCGTTCTTCCCAAGCTTCTTTAGGGCTCTTCCACCATTTGTTTCACACCGAAGTTGATGTGAGTTAGTTTGTAATTGATAAATAAAAATCTTTGCTCTCAAGGGAATGCTGGCTCCAATATACTCTTTTTGTTGGAGATCACATGTGAGGTTGAATTCTTGAACATAGTACTTCTTCTTTCTGCCTAATTATCTTTTCCATATACGCTTCTCTATAACAGAATTCTTTAACTCCTACTATTTATGGAACATACATTAATATAAATATTCTATTTTTGCATCAATTTCCATTATTATTTTTTTCATTTTAATTATTAAAATAATATTTAAACTAAAAATATTTTAATAATGACCCGTTAAACTAGAACCGTGTTGATAAAGTTTGAGTTTGATAACCATGTTCGAACGTTTGGGTTAATAGTCTTTGTTTTCATTTGGAGAGAATTTGCGTTAAGAGTTTTAATCTGGATAACGAGTTAGTTATTCAATTGTAATATAACTCGATAGTTTTGATAACTACATTTAGTTTTGAATCGCTTTTTTATTTTTAACATTTTGATAATTAGAATTATACTTAATTTAAAATGGATTTTTTTAATAATACAATTTATATTATAATTTATAATATTTTTTTGGTTGAAAATATTTGTATCAAAAAACCTATTAACTATTTTCCAAAGAATTGCATTAGCCACTTTTTCTACCACTTGAATTAAATTCTTAATCTAATTTTAAAATATATATATATATATATATTATATATTATATATATATATATATATATATATATATATAATTTATTTTATTTATTTATTTATTTTTGATATTTAAATAATATTTATTGTTTATTGGTTTATTAATTATAATTTTAATTAAATTTTTAAATGAAAATTATTATTTTATTTTATTTAAATATTAATTAAATATTTGTCATTTTTACTCAACAATTTTGTCTTATGAGGCCATATATATCTCTATTTCTTCTAGGAAGGCATATTTAAATTTAAATTTATGTTTTTTTTATTGGCTTATATATAGATGAAAAGACTAATTTAATGGAGTTATAAATAGAATTTATCATAAATATTTTTATATTTTTTTTAAATTTATTATTATATGCCACTAAGTATCATAACACTGCACACATCACATCTCAATATTTATGAAAATTCAATAAACACATAAAATCAACCTTATGAAATAACTTAAATATATAATCAACAAAATTAATTATTCAATAAAAAAATTAAATAAATCAACTTAACCCATAGATTGCCACCATTTATTAACATTGTTGGCATTATGATACAAGTGTTGTCCTTGATGGCAACTCACACAGATGACGGATCATAGTGCAGCAGGTCAGTAACAAAGAATTGATGATCAGACTACAAAGAATGAAGAAAGAAAAGTATATACACAGGTTCACTATATACCAAGTCACGTACATACACAGGTTCACTATATACCAAGTCGTGTATATACACAGGTTCGCTATATACCAAGTAGGGTATACACACAGGTTATACACGCAGTTCACTATATACAAAGGCGCGTATACACACACTTTCATGCACGGAAAAGAACGTACATGTGGGAAAGCTTATTTTGGGTTCGTGGTATTTAGACCTATGGTTTTGGACCTTGGTATTGCGTCCAAAGTGTTGAACCTAGGTATTGGGTCCCTTGATGGCAACTCACACAGATGACAGATCATAGTGCAGCAGGTCAGTAGCAAAGAATTGATGATCAGACTACAAAGAATGAAGAAAGGAAAGTATATATGTAGGTTCACTATATACCAAGTCGCGTACATACGTAGGTTCACTATATACCAAGTCGCGTATATACGCAGGTTCGCTATATACCAAGTAGGGTATACACGCAGGTTCACTATATACAAAGGCGTGTATACACGCACTTTCATGCATGGAAAAGCGCGTACATGTGGGAAAGCGTATTTTGGGTCCATGGTATTTAGGCCTATGGTTTTGGACCTTGGTATTGCGTCTGAAGTGTTGAACCCAGGTATGTCCCTAGTATTGGTTCTAAATGGTTTTGGACCATGGTATTGAGTAAGGCCTAAGACTATAAAAGGAGAAGAAGATCATTAGGCAAATGCATTCAGAAAATCTTGAATATCTGATGAAGTATGAGATCCAGTATGCAGGTTATGGTTTCATGATGCCTTGCTAAGGAGGAATCTCAGTGGTTGATGGAGAACAAGATCTAAGGATAGATCGGGATCTAATGGCTTGGAATGAATCATCTCTATACGGTTTGATCGATCTATATACTATGTTCTGTAAATATTATGATCTGGGTATAACTCAAGTTTGGAATAGCTGCAAATCATGAATGAATATTTACAGATGTATACACTGGTTGACTATGATAAAAGCGCGTACATACACAGGTTAGATACATCTAAGTAGCATATACCATATGAGCTATGATGTTTGAAGCTACAGGTGGTTCTGGTTGTTGATGAGTTCTGATGACTATTTACTAGTGTCAGTATTCTGCATATGTAGTTTGGTTGATTGTGTTTAGCTTCAGTGTTGATGGATGAGATCTAATAATAGATCAGGATCATAATGACTTATATTTATGTGATCTGATGGACTAGATCTAGTTGCTAACACACATATTATCCTTGTATATGTAATAATCTGGGTATGTCTAAAGTCAGGAAGTGCAACAAGTTATAAGTAAGTAATTAATGACATATACGTTGGTTCGCTTTGGTGAAGTTGTGTATATACGCTAGTTCAGCTCTTCCAAGTAGCGTATGCACTCTGATGCATGATTTTGATGATACAGTTGGATCTGGACATTGTTGTAGAGTTTTGTGTTCTGCCCTATGACTGCATTTTTGTTGACAGGGTTCAGTGATTCAGTATTGGGTGATTCAGAGATTGATGATGCAAGTGGTGATTGTTTTTGTGCTTCAATGATATTGATGGGTCCAGTATGAAAATTGGATGAAACGTGGTCTTCAGATCATGGTGTTGTGCTTCAGAAGTATCCAGTCTGAAAATTTATGAAACATGGTACCTAGAGGAAGAAAGAGAAGGTTGTAGTCTTCTGTAGGTCGGCACCTACGTACTAGTACAACAGCTAGTACAAGAGCTAAGGGGGTTGCAGCTCCCTTCCAGGAGAAGCTGGAGAACGAGAGAAGGTAGTAGCCTTCTGCAGGTAGAAGCCTATGTACTGGTATAAGAGTGCACCAGTATAGAAATATTGTAAAAAGAAGTTTCTTATTAAAAGAAGATAGAAACAAATTGCAGCAGGTGGTTTTCACCCACATTGAGTTTCCATCTTACATCTCAGTCTTCATGTGTGTTGCTTATGTGTGATGATTTGTTCTGTTTTACTGCTCCTGTTTACTATTCATATGGTTAATAATGTTATAATGCAGTCATTAAGGATCAACTAACTGAATCATAAGTTTACTGGATATACGCTTGTTGCATTACACACAGTTTCATATACACGCGGTTTGGCTTAACTGAAGTAGCGTATATGACTCTTAATATGGAAATGAAAAATTTATATCAATTTGATAACACTGATTCACCCCCCCTCTCAGTATTATTTCCAACAAACATTACTCTCAACCTTTTTTTTAACCTTGACCAAATGATTTAAATAGTGTCTAATTTTCACTTTCACTTGTTCAAAAATTAAAGCACACTCTAAGTGCTTCTCTTTTCTCTGCTCAAACCCTTGAGGCAAATGGTTTCTTGGCCAAGGAGTTGGAAAAACCTAACACATCCAGGTTAGCACCACTGGTTTCCCAGTATCAGACAATTGAAAACGTCAGTTGTCGTCTATTCTAATGTATTATTATTTTGAAAAATTTGAAATTTTAATGAAAATACTTTCACCTCACCCACAATCAACTCATATAATTTGTAGATTTCAATTAAAAAAACCCTTAATAAATTACACATCTCATAATAACTACACACTATTTAATACAAATACTTTTACACATCTCATTACACATTATTAGTCCCTGCCATCTCGGCATGGGACTATAGTAATCGAATTTAGTACTTCATATTAGTTCGTCTACAAATTAACCTAAAGTTTCTAGTGTGTTCTTATGAAATATGGCCATTCATATGTTCACTCAACCAATCAAATAGACACAACAATTTTGAAGACCAATAAGATTTCAAATATTTTTGATGATCTTATTTCGCCTCTTCCCGACGTAGAGAGGCTATATTGTTATACATTTCTTAAGTTAAAAGAGTTTATTTGATTACTATTTTTCAAACGGAAACTAATACTAGCATTAGTTTGTTGGGCATTAAATTTTTGCCAATGTTGTTTGAATATGTATGCTTTGTATATGTCTCTTATCAAATAGATGTGTCTGGTACCCACCCACCACAGCACATGGCTACGGACACAACAAATGCCACCAAACAACACCTGGCCATGTGCATGTACTACCTGTGAACAGGCCTTCATGCCTTCTACGTGTCAGGTAACTTTCAAACTTTCAGATAACTTCCAAACTTTCAAATATTTTGTTATCTCTAGCAACTCAACATCTCATATAACTGTTGAGGGAAATTTTCCCCTAGGGCTTTTGGGTTGAAACCCTAGCAGACTGAAAGTTGTCTATAAAGAGAAACACACATCACACAACCATTATGCTATTATAAGCAAATTCTATAGTAAGAGGGTTGTACCTTAGGTCCTAGGTTTGAGAAGGTCCTTTAGGGTCCAAACCCTTCCTCAAGCTCCTTTTGCTCTTTTGTCCTGCAAAACAACCAATTCCAAAGAACACAGCAATATATGGACAAAAACTTATAAAGAAATCATCTTCATGTTATAAAGGAAGGTAGTTAGTTATGAACTTTAAACAACCATTCACATATGAATTCCAACATGAATATCATAAACATAAAGAGGAATTATATCAGGAACCAGGACATGTTTCTTTTATTATAGACAAATAAAATGCATAAAAGGAATAATTTCACCTGAGTCACCTTTCGCAGGTTCCAAGCAAAGCTTCCTTCCGGATCCCTCCAGCCTCAAGCCTTTAGCAAACTCCTTCTATGACTTACTCCATGATGCCATAAGCAGTGGATGAACATCAACACACAAGGAAACAAGGGTTTCCTGTACAAATGGGGGAAGTGCAGAAGGCACAAGGGTCTTCAGACCTGGTCAGGGGAAAAATCTCAGTATAATAACCTTTCTCTCTCTTCTTCCTCCCTTAGGGCCTTCCCTTTGAGGTCTTTTATACTCTCCAAGGTAGTTTTTTTTAGTTGGGAATTTGGGTTTGGGAAACATTGGGGCCACGGGCATTAATAGGTGATCAGCAATAAAAACCACGTCTCCAACCCGAAAATTAAGGAGTTTTTTAATATTTTTTTAAGTGTTTTAATACATTACGCGGGTTGGGTATATGCCCTACCCTGCGTATACATACGCGTTATAAATCAAGGCAATGTCGTTGTATAAGGGATAAACACTGTTTTTTAAATTTTGGACCAGGTCTGGAAGGAGGGGTTGCCCTAGGCCATGAGTGCAGCATCACAAACCATAAGAGTGAGATTTGGAGCTATAACAGGATACCCCCTAATACATGAGGTCAGAAGGGGTACATGATGGCCGAAATGTATTAAGCAAGTACATGGAAAGGAAATCTATCAAAAGCCGAGGAGGACTTCACCAGAATTCAGCCTACCAAGCCACAAAAGGAGATAAGAAAGAAACATTGTATGAGGAGGGCATACCCATGCTCAGAGAAAGAAAAGCATGTCCACATATCAAGTACAAGAGGATCCACTAAGTATACAAGTATAAATGACTGGAAAATACATAATGGATCATCTAATCATGATCGAACAAGTACATGTCTGAATATCACATATAAGACTGTTAATGATGCTGAAAAATACAACAGATCACTGATATCAAAGACTGATCCCAAAAGGTATCGACTGAACATGATGGAAAAAGATGGTACTACACTGCAAACTCAGGTGCCGGCATATAGAATGTTGCCATGACTAACTGCAACATATAAGGTGGAGTGGTATCAACTAGCACCAACAGGAGCAACTGTCAAGTGAACCAATGAATGCTGATACAACCCGAGGTCTTCACCGACTGTCGTGGTACATTTCTAGATCATGGGAATAAATGATCTGAAGTCAACCATGTGAGAAATCATTTGATTACCAGTCATTGATGTATACCGTTAACAAATGCGAGACTACTCACCGATAATGATAATGAGCATCAAGGTACCCAGTACAAACTGACAAGTGTGAATAAATGAGCTGTAGTCGAACACCTGTAAGAATCTATCGATCAGGAGACAATGATGATTTCCCACTGTCGATAGCGAAGGATCTGCCACTAATGACTGCAAACCCCAAGGTACTGCCAAATGGACTCTAGATCTTTGCCCCAGGGCAATGAGTCGGAGTCGATAGGGAAAGATCCGCTAGAAGGAAGGCATTAAGGCATCCTTCATCAATCTAGCGCGAGTGTAACCCGTAGGCCAATAATGTGGAAGGAATCGGACGAAAGAAGATGTAGTAACCGAACCGAGGTACGTTTCCGGCGTACACAAGATGTAGCTAGCGCACGGCAGAAACCCTCTGAACCAACCAATAATGTAAGCTGACACAGAGGCGGGGTATCCACCAATAGGGTCAAATGGAAACCAAGGTACCGCACGAATCCAAATGTGTGATAATGTAAGCTGACGTCGAACACAAGGGAAACCACTCAGTCAAAGACCCATGATACTGATCGATGCTGAGCACAAGGTAACCTATCAATAATGAAAATAGGGCCAGGGTGAAACTCTAGGCCTGCCCTCAGAGAAAGATGTCGTCGTCGATAAGGACAAGACCCGCTAGCAAGAAGTCAATGAGGACCTTCTCAAAACCAGCACGAGTAGAGGACCAATATAACCGATGTGATGTAAGACATGATACTGACAACCGGGATGGCCGACTGAAAAATGAGTCAAGAGACA
>APFE030409021.1:146223-159405 GCA_000404065.3 Pinus taeda | reverse complement strand
CATATATAGATGATTACAGAGAGGTGAGTCATCTTTTGGGATCTTGATTAGTGTCCTCTCTCTGATAGTTCTTGCTTCCACTTGGAGAATGATGATCTCTTACTCATCCCTGGTTGAAAATGGAGTGGCAAGTGTTAGAGGGGAAGCTACTGGAAGATTCCATGATCTTCCACCTCGCATTTTTGTCCCTGCCATTTGTCCATTCCGACCATCGCACCCTACAGAGGAGCAAATGAGTATGCATCGAACCCTATACATTCGGAAGGTGATATGCATCGCAGCCTCTACATTGAGCTTTCAATATGGTCTAGTTTTGACTATTTATGAGTAGTTTTCAGTGGAGAACTTATGGGATATGATGTAATCAGTTTACTTGTTCCTTTAGGTAGTGAAGCAACACTTTTAGGGACTTAGGAGCCCTCAGTTTATGGACATTTATGATTGGGGTTGAAGTGCCCAAAAATGTCTATAACAATATCCCATTTTCGTAATTCCCTGCCAGCTTTCTTCTTCAATCCCAGAATGATTACCTTCTCATATTCTTCCGAATTCACTCTATCCATTTTGTAAATCCCAATTTTATCCCTTGGATTTTTTTCCCTATCCCATTTCTGTTTATGCCCTCTTAATGGTGCTGTTCCTAGAATCGTTGTCATAAACTTCCTTCCCATTCTGAATTTTTTCCCTTTTCCCACTTCCTTGTTCCCCCATGAGCTTATTGCAGGATCTAGTGCAGAAAGAGCAAAAGGATGTGCTCAAAAACATCAAAGAAATAGTGAAGCAAGCCTTGCATATGATTGGGAAAGTCATGTTGAAGTCCAGCCTATGTTCTACCAAAATTTCCTATTTTCTTCAGCAAATTTTTTGCTTGCACCAGTGCAAGCATGTTACAATATACAATAGTGCAAGAAAAGCAGCACAATATAGACAGTGCAAGCAGATAAGTGCAAGCATGCACCCTATCAAAGATATAATGCATTTTGTTCTTTCCATGCAATATAACGTGCATCATAAAGAAGTAATTATTATAAAAATTTAAAACAAGTCTTTTCATTCGATCGTTAAGTACTTTATGTTATCATGTACTAATTAGGGAGAAAATTATTCAAGTACAAAGTGTTTATGGTTAAAAATTGTGATCATTTTAATGAATGCTAAAAGGTATTTTTTAATGAATTATGAAGATGATGTGGATTATGTAACCATTGCTTGGCTATAATTACACCCCTTGCGAAATGATCCTTTATGTCCTCCATTTGAAATCATTACCTTACCCAGCCATTAAATCACTGCCGCAAAGTACCCCTAATCCATCCAGCACACCTTTTAAAGGATGCTACACATCCATGGTGATTTAAGGGATAATTTAAATGATTGGATGATGAGTTGGAAAAAGGTGGTGGATGGTTGGTCCCCTATCCATTAGAATCTTTCTTCCTTGTTTGTTTCATGCAAAAGAGAGTCAGACTATTCATAGCTATTAAGCAACGATGCCACCCATTAGAAGTGAGTCGTCATTCCTCAAGAAAGTAGAGAAAACTGTCGAATACCGCAATAGTCTTGCACTATTGCAGGAATTAAGGTTTCTTCAGTTTTTACAGAGGTTTGATGGGAGGTGGACCTGTAATTTTCCAAGAGTTTTAAGGAGGATGGAGTCAAAATTGGCCCCTTGAGGTTCAAAGTCAGAGAAGAATTCATCGTAGAGGCCATAGGGTTAGAGAAGATTTGCGAGAAATGGTTCAAGAATTAGAAGTTAGAGAATAAATAGTGGCGCCAATTTGTTGTTGACAAGAAAATGCAGGTGAATTGGAAGAACGACATCCCTCGCAATGCCCTACTAGATCAATGGCGAGATCTCCCTTATATTTTGTAGAATTTTTTAACCTGTGAGGCACGCTATTCCTTTACATTTGTTTACCATTTCATAATATTGCCACATTTCGAAGCAGGCTGACAGCTCTAGTGGAAAATCAATTTCCCCCACTTCTTGCCCAAGATTTTAGAGAGGATGACCAAGGGCGTGCAAACTGTACAAGAAGAATAGGTTGACTAAAAATTATACCATCACGGGTTAATCAAGATCTTGGTCAAGAAGGTGTTGGAAGCCAAGGGCATGACTTGGGCAGCATTAGTAGAGCGGTTACACAAAGAGACATATGACAGGGAAATCACAAAGGACCCTACTAGTCCAAGTACAATCAGGGGTCTGGTTAAAAACAATGTGGGAGGTTCTTCTCACACTGGTACAAAAAGAAAGAGACCCATACAGATAACAGAAGAGGAAGCCCCAATGGAGAAGACAGCCAGCGCCTCCATTGAGAAGAACCCCTCCCCTCAGACTACCTCTCCATTGCATACAAGTGCCTCTGAAGGGCATAATTTGCCAATCCTTGTGGACACAGTGATCTACTCCAAAGAAACCAAATTTGAAGAAATTGAAGATGATGCCTTGCTGGCTAATTTTATACGGAAACCTCGGAAGAAGAAAGAATCAATTGCAAGCAAGGATTTGGTTGAAGGGTCAGATGTTGATATGGCACAGTCCCCATTTTGACAGGGTACTGAATCCCCTACCATAGTAGTTAAAGAGAAGGAGGCATAGGGTACTAAATCCCCTGCCACAACAATTAAAGAGAAGGAAGCACAGCGTACTGAATCCCCTACCACAACAATTAAAGAGAAGGAGGCATAGGGTACTAAAATACCTCCAGCCGATGTGTTGGAGACACAAGTCACTCATTTTAATAGCCATATAGCCAAGATGGAACGCCAAGTTTGGGATTGAGAAGAGCTTATTGGTAAAGAGTAGGATGATAAGCAACATAGTAAGGAAGAATTGACCGCGGAGGTCAAGAGGCAAAAAAGAGAAGTCAGGGTGTGGATGTATTGAGCTTCGTAGTGTTTTAAGTGTCTCAAGAAGGCGATAAATAAATTGAATATAAAAGAGAAGAAGTCCAAAACAGTGCAGGCCAACATCAATATTACAATACAAGATTGAAGTGAAGCACCCCAAATTTTTGAGTCCTTTTGAAACAGGTAAAAAGTTGTGTGAAGACACACAATAGCTTAGGGATGGGCGGATGTTAGTCCCCTAAATTTTCCCCATTCTTGTCCTTTTTACCTTTATAAACCACAACTATTTACCTATGTTTTACCCTTTTCACATACCCTCATCCTGTACCAGTCCAAACATGGTGATATATTTCACATGTACTTTTTTTCATATTTTATTTCAATTTAACATTTAATTAATTATTTAATTTAGATTTCTTACTTTTAATGCACTTTTGTAACTTATCCTTATCTCTGATAAATATTTGTTAAATAAATCCACTTAACATGACTGTTGATTTAAGTGCAGGATTGGATCTTGCACTATTGCCAGTGCAACGAATCCGCATAGCAGAGCTAGACTTCCCTAACCACCACCATGTTTTGTGCATTGTTGGCCACGAAGACCAGATCAACCAAAGGCAACCAAAGACAAGAACTAAAGTTGCGGATTGCTTGAATGGAAGCTGAATATTTGGCCCACCGCCACCAAATTCAATTGTCTATATTTAAAAGCCGAGAGGCTAAAATCTACATTTTGTTATGTAAACGGTTGACTGAATGGCCTGTACTAAGTTTAGAAGTTACGGCCTTGGGCTGATGGTCTATAAAACACAGAATGTAAATAGAATTAGGAGAATAGAAGATAGAGGAGATAACAACATTGTGTTCCAAGCGTATTGTATATTTTTGTTATCACCCAAATCTAGGCTGGACTCTATATTCCGCGATGTACTTTGCCTCTACGAATTAATAGAAATAAGGAGCTCTACCTCATGCATTTTCAAATATTTTCTGTTCTTTTAAGCCAATGAGTCTGATCTGAATCATTGAGTAGCATCGTTTCTTATATGGGAAACGAGCTGTCGCTTACCCTATTTTCAGTTTCATATTTATTTATGTGTTCTTATTGTTAAAGTGTGATTTAATTAAATTCTATTTCCATGCATATATATTCCTACCAAAGTGTGAGCAGATCTGTTGTATGAATTAGTTAGATTTACTTTCCTGTAATTTCCTTTCATGTGATTTATTTCAGTTGTTTTTCCCAACCTGGTTCAAGCAGGAGAAGTGAACCTGCACCAGTGCATGATGGTGTGATTAATCCTTTCCTGCAATTTCCTTTCATGTGATTTATTTCAGTTAGTTTTCCCTGCCTGGTCCAAGTAGGAGAAATGAACCTACACCAGTGCACGTTGGTGTGATTAATCCTTTCCTACAATTTCCTTTCATGCGATTTATTTCAGTTGGTTTTCCTCGCCTGGTCCAAGCAGGAGAAATGAACCTGCACCACTGCACATTGGTGTGTTGCAGCAAGTATTTCTAGTCTCTTTCATGCAATGTTTCTTTTCCATTCTCCTAAGTAATGTGTATATGCAGATGGCAGGTTGATTCTTTAGTGGTTGTTTCCAGTTATGGTTATTTACTTTTATTCTACATACAGTTAAGATTGGAAACATCTACATGTGAAAATTATTTCTGCAATTAAGTTTCATTTGCAATAGTTAACATTTATTTTGAGAACCGAAAACGAGGTACAAGGAACTCTGCTCAAGTGTAAGAATTGGTTTCTTGTCACAGGATCCGAGTGCTCAGAACCCTTATGGTTCAAGCCCATGCATGAAGTCAAGAATCTTTGGTAAGATATAACTTATACCTCTCACATAAATCTTTGCACTTGCACTAGTGCAAGCAGATTGCGATAAGTGTAGGAATCACTAATGCAAGAAGGAAATCTTTAAGAAAGTAGGTTTAAGGACCCACTTTATGAGATTGCTAAAGTGTTTCTACTAAATAGAAATATAAGCATATACTTAGTTATTAAACATTGATTAGTTGGAGTGATTGTCTTTTTATTTCGATTCCTTTACAAATGCATTCTTTCTTGTTCCAGCACTAGATTGCTTTGATGATTCAATTGTATTTTACTCTTTCCTATTCAATTCTACAAGTTCCCATTTAAGAAGGTAGGAATTTACATCAGAAATGTTCATACCATCTCTTGCATTGCCTGTGCTTCGTCTCTAAGTTTACAGATCCCCCAAGTTGACAATTAAGTGGTGAGGAGTTGCTTAAGTGCAATTCCTGCACCCAACAGTTGGAGATCATTTGATGGTTGGAAGATTATTTTGGAGTTCTCCTAATGATGTTGCACTATGACTGCACTAGTATATGATGACATTTTTCATGTGTCATGCTACATGGATTTTTCACTCCTACATAATGACTCTATGATCCTATGATGACATTGATAACAATGAAGAAGCCAACAAATGAAGAAGCCACACTGTTTCAAACATTCCTCATGCTGTCACAAAATTTTTATGCATAAAATTTAAGGATAGTCAGAAAAAAAAAATTTATTTTGGACACCTTGGAGGTATCCTTTCAAAATGGATCCTAGACCATCTTAAAGAGGATTTTTTTCTCTTTCTAACAAGCCTTTATTTGCCTCGAAACTCCAAATAGTTTGTGAGATATTGAATTTTCAAGTTAAGGAAATTATTCCTCGCAGTGAGCTAACCTACACTCAGTCATACAAGTCAGCCTCACTTAAATAGACATGTCCCTTCAGTTATAGACAAAATATCTATAAATAGAGGTCTAAACACTTCAATTTGATCAGCAATTCGAGCAAGAATTCAGAAATACGAAGTACAGAAGAAGACAAAAGGTAGAGGAGAACAAGGTGACTATTATTTAAGATGGAAAAAAAAGGATAATTCTATTTCAGTATAAAATCTTTCTTGAAGCTAACGTAGTTGTCATGGTGGAAGCTATCATAGTTGCCATGGTCGAAGCTCTCATAGTTTCCATGGTTGAAGCTTTTGTAGTTGGTGTGGTTGAAGCTGCCGTAGTTGGCGTGGTCGAAGCTACCATAGTTGCCATGGTTGAAGCTCCCATAGTTGTCGTGGTCGAAGCTGACATAGTTCCCATGGTCAAAGCTACCATAGTTGTTGTGGTCAAAGCTTTCGTAGTTGTGGTCGAAGCTGTTGTAGTTTTCGTGGTTGAAGTTGTCGTGGTCAAATTTGTCATAGTTGTCATGGTTGAAGTGTTGATTTATTAGGATTGGACAAATAGAGCTTGTTGAAGTCTTCTCTTGAGAATATAATAGGGTACATTTGGAGAACCTTGTGAAGCAACATATTGAATATTTATGGAGATCATTGAATACCATGATGCATTGAAGCCATCATGAGGTGACCTTGAAGAATTTTTGTTTGGGTAACATGAAGAGTAGTGGTGACACCTTCATGTGGAGAACAAGGTTGTCATTGATGATGTGATGTGGAGACTAAGTGAACGCATAGATAAAGATTGATAGGGCTTGTTGAAGAAGACATTGGGAGTCGTGAAGTATAACCAAACATATATTGATGAAGTAAAGCTAAGGGTTGGAGCCCAATAGGTTTGAGCCTCAAAGAGGCAAGGTTGGTGCATTGGAAGATAAGGTTGGAGCCTCAAAGAGACAAGGTTGGTACCTCAAAGAGACAAGGTTGGTGCCTTGGAAGATAGGGTTGGAGCACTAGAGGATAGGAGTCCTCAAGAGATTAGGTTGGTGCCTGTACTAAAGATATGGTTGGATCCCTAGAGGTTGGTGCCTCAAAATGAAAAGGTTGGAGCCTTGGGAAGTCCAAGTCGGTGCTTGGAAAAATATAGTTTGGAGCCTAGGAGATTGAAGATTGGTGTGCTCATCTAGGGTTGGGGCCCTACACAAATATTGTACTTGATTTATTGAGATTAAGAAAAGTATTTATTTTTATTATTCATTTTGTGTTCTAATTATAAGTGATCTAAGTCGTAAAAATAACAATTGAAAAGAAATATTGATTCCCGCCCCCCCCCCCACCCCCAATAATTTCAACAATTGGTATCAGAGCCAGTACCTTCACTCAAAGCCTAACAACATGAAGGTTGATTATTAGAACACAAATTGTGAAGCCAAGGAAGAAAGTCTCCAATCCTCCTAAAAATGTGTCTCCCTCAACCACCGAAATTGAAGTCGATATATTTGTGAAGGTTCCATTGTTTAATGGAATCTTTGATATATGGGAAGCAAGAATGAGGAGTTTCTTAAAGACTCAAGGCATTGAAGTGTGGAAATTGGTGATTACTGATAGCATGATGGATGGAGAATCCAAGGAACATAATGTAAAGCAATGAAAGAAATCTTGAATGAGCTACCTAATTCTATGAAGGCCAATTTTGAAAAATGTTCATCAACAAAAGGTATATGGGATAAAATTAATGATATTCACTCAAAAGGAGCATTGACAATGATCTCTAATCAATAAAATGATGGAAAACAAGAAGGAAATCCAAAGCCCATCAAGGAAGCTGAAGATAAGTGTGATAACATCAAGGCTAAAGAATATCTAGAAGACGAATGAAGAAGATTTTGAAGAAAATCTCCTCACTAAACTTATTGCTACCATAGAAGAGATTAGCAATTTGAAAAACAAAAGTGAGGAACTTAATAAGAAAGCGCAAGTTGGTGACTAAGACAAGACAAGGAAGGAAGTTGACCTTTTCAATCTTCAAGTACAAGAAAGAGATGAGGAGCTCGCCAATATTAAGGAAGAATTTCATCAAAACAAGAGAAAGCATCACGAAGAAGTCATATCTATGAAAAATCAATTGGATATGGCAAAGAAATGGGAAGATATCTTGTCAATCCACCTTGAATAAAGGCACAAGAGCTTGAATAAACTTGAAGTAGAGAGTGGTCAATACAAGGAAGAGGTCTCCTCCCTTAGATCTCAACTAGAAGAATCAAGGAAACAAGCGCAAGGAGCTGAAAAGGTGATGAAAGCTTTCACATTCATACAAGGACAAGTTGATGAAGCAAAAAAGGAGAGAAACACCATGATATTCAAACTACAAAAAATGATGATGACGTCACAAAGTTAAAATCAAAAATCACTTCGGTTAAGGCCCAATCATGTGAAGTAACCAAGATGAAGGAAGAAATTGTCTTTCTTAAAAAGGAGATTGACTTGCTGAATAAGAACTTGAAAAGTTCTCAAACCCTAGATGACATCCTAAGTCATCAAAGGTCTCCCCTTGATAAACTAGGTCTTGGCTATGCAGGTGAATCCTCAAGCAAGAATGATAATGCTTCAAATAACAAGGATATGAGAAAGCCTGGAAGAAATGTTGATTCCCTTGGCAAAGGCAAGAGTCAAATTAACAGTGGAAGAAATCCTAGTCCAAGAAGAAATATAGATGGTGCCAAGGATGAAAGAAGTAATGGTTATCATCAAAGGATCTCAAGGAAGAAAGAATTTAGAAGTACATCAAGGAAATCTCCATCTCCCAGGTACCAAAGTATATTTCTTGGTTATTTTTATGCTTGTACAAAACTTTGGACACATGACAAAAGATTGTAGGGAATATAATGGTTCCCGTCAATCTCCGAGAAGAAATTTTGCAAGAAGAAGTCATGAATTCTTATTCATGAACAACATAGAGTGCTTCAAGTGTCATAACATTGGACATATGTCACGTGATTGTAACTTGACTTGGGCCCCTACACAAGGAAGAACCATGCTAGAGAAGAAAGTTATACAAGTATGGAGAAGGAAGAAAATTGAATCTGGATGTCCCTTGAACACTCTAACCAAAAACACATGTTGTTGACTTGATGAAGTCATCCTTGATATTCCAAGTATTTGATGGGGAGACTCTGCCAAAAGGAAGACCATGCATATAGTTAGGGGGAGCTCATGATGATTAAGCATTCTTACAGAAGCTATCCATGAATGGGTCTTATGAAATCCTTTATGAGCTATATGGACAATCATTCTTTCATAGATCATCTCTCAGGAACACTCCTTGAAGAATATAATCCTTATTCATCCAATGGATTATTATTGAAGATCTCTTCCACTTGATCACTAGCAGGTAATCTTTTATGAGGGGGATTTGGTTCATCACGTGAAGGAATTTAAGCACATCTATCATGAACCACATTGCCTGAAGAAAGAGCGTCATGACAGGGGGCGTAACATACCTATGAATAAATCTATTGATAAATAAAATATGATGAAAAGAAGCATCTTGACAGGGGGAGTACTTGGGCACCCCGTTTGTCATTGATGTCAAAGTGGGAGAGAATGTTGGAAGGGAAAAAATATTGACATCAATGACAAAGGGGGAGATTGTTAATCAATGTTATCATTGATGTCAATATGGCATTGGCTGAGATGGAAAATATTCTTGATATGCCTAATGAATATCATGAAACCCTATAATGAGATGATAAGGTTGAAGAAAATAGATGCCTGGTTCCATATGATGATGTTGTAACTCTTGTTTGATAAGAATATCCTCAATCAATATGTCAAGTCACTAATGAAGAAGTCTTAAGAAGTGCCAAGCGCCAAGTATTTAGAAGCCCTTGATGACATATGGAGGACTACGTTTGATGATTTCATATTATGATGACTGATCACAATTGAGGATGGAACTTGATGAGGCATTGATAACATGGTTGGAGATCATTTGATGGTTGGAAGATTATTTTAGAGTTCTCCTAATGATGTTGCAATATGAATGCACTAGTATATGATGACATTGTTCATGCGTCTTGCTACATGGATGTTGCACTCCTACATAATGACTCTATGATCCTATGATGACATTGATAACAATGAAGAAGCCAAGGAATGAAGAAGCCACACTGTCCCAAAAATTCCTCATGCTGTCCCAAACTTTTTATGCATAAAATTGAAGGAAAATCACAAAGAAAAATTATTTTGGACACCTTGGAGGCATCCTTTCAAAATGGATCCTAGACCATCTTAAATAGGATTTTTTCCTCTTTCTTACGAGCCTTTATTTGCCCTGAAACTCCAAATAGTTTATGAGATATTGAATTTTCAAGTTAATGAAATTATTCCTAGCAGTGAGTTGACCTACACTGAGTCATACAAGTCGGCCTCACTTCAAATAGACATGCCCCTTCATATATAAATGAAGTATCTATCAATATATGTCTAAGCAATTCATTTTGATCAGCAATTTAGGTAAGAATTTAGAGATACGAAGTACAAAAGAAGGAAAAAGGTCAAGTAGAACAAGGTGACTATTGTTTAGGATGAAAAGAGGATAATTCTGTTTGGGCATAAAACCTTGGTCGAAGCTGTCGTAGTTGTCACGGTCGAAGTTGCCATAGTTGCCACAGTCGAAGCTATCATAGTTGCCATGAGCGAAGCTGTCATAGTTGGTGTGGTTGAAGATGTCGTAGTTTTCATGGTCGAAGCTATCGGAGTTGCTATGGTCAAAGCTACCAAAGTTGCCGTGGTGAAAGCTACCGTAGTTTCCATGGTCAAAGTTGTCATAGTTCGCATGGTCGAAGTTGTCGTAGTTGTTGTGGTGAAATATGTCATAGTTCCCATGGTCGAAGCTGCCGTAATTGTCGTGGTTGAAGTTGTCATGGTCAATATTTTCATAGTTGTCATGGTCGAGGTGTTGATTTATTGGGATTGGACAAATAGATCTTGTTGAAGTCTTCTCTTGAGAACAAAATAAGGCAGAGTTGGATAGCTTTGTGAAGCAACAAATTGAAGATTTTTGGAGATTGTTGAATACCATGATGCATTGAAGCCATCGTAAGGTGACATCGAAGAAGTTTTGTTTGGGTAACATGAAGAGAAGTGGTGACACTTTCATGTGAAGAACAAGGTTGTCATTGATGATGTGACGTGGAGACTAAGTAAAGGTGTAGCTGAAGATTGATAGGGCTTGTTGAAGAATACATTGGGAGTTGTGAAGTATAACTAAACATATCTTGATGAAGTAAAGCTAAGGGTTGGAGCCCAAGAGGTTGGAGCCTCAAAGAGACAAGGTTGGTGCCTTGGAAGATAGGGTTGGAGCCCTAGAGGATATGAGTCCTCAGAGATCAGGTTGGTACCTGTACCAAAGATAGAGTTCAATCCCTAGAGGTTGGTGCCTCAAAGTGACAAGGTTAGAGCCTTGGGAAGTCCAAGTCAGTGCTTGGAAAAATACAGTTTGGAGTCTGGAAGATTGAATATTGGTGTCTCCATCTAGGGTTGGAGCCCTACAAAAATACTGTACTTGATTTATTGAGACTAATAAAAGTATTTATTTTTATTATTCATTTTCTATTCTAACTATAAGTGATCTAACTTGTAAAAATCACTATTTAAATACTGATTCACCCCCCCTAGTATTTCCAGCATGGGGATCTTATGGAACGCACACCACATTCCGTTGTCCATCTTTGACTTCGTGCTGGTGTTATTTTCTTGCAGCTTCAATGGGTTTCCTTGGGTCACCCCGCCTTGGGTTTGTCCTTTGTTCTTCGGATTCGTGTTGATTTGGGGTAGCATGGGATGTGCTCTAGCCATGAAAATTGGTGGAAAGGCTAAAGAACATGAGATATCCAAGACCCAAAAATTGTTTTGGAAAATTACACCTAGATGAAGAGTTCTTAAAATAATTAATATTTTTAATGAATTCCTAAGTCTAAAGTTCAGAAAATAAAAGTATTAATGGGTATTAATAAAGATAAGGATGAGAAGCTTCTAAGAGATGAAGATCAAGTGTATTTTAATCTTAGCCATTGATTAGGGACTTAATCTCAGCCGTTGATTCTTCAACAGGAAAAATATAAGAGAAGCCTGAGGGTTAGTTGGAGATACACTGAGGGAGACCAATCAGTTTGATTTCTGGAGCCAGACTTGCTGAGAAATTAAAACTAGAAGACTAGATTGTAGTAAGAAGTAACAAGTACGTAATAGAGAGGCAAGGATAGTGCCAGAGGACCAAAGCAAATTTCAGGGGGGAAGACACAGTGCTAGAGGGATGTTACCGGAAATAATGTCCATTCGGATGTTGATATTCCCACTAAGATGGGTGGCTATCTTAGAAACAAACAAGTAAAGACTACTATTGTTTTCTTTTATGGAAATAGACAAGAGGAGAACCAAGAAGACTAACCTGAGTCTTACGCTTGATTTCCTCTCCTTCTTGATAGAGCTTCGCTACTTCTTCTTCATTTGCCCCACTTCAAAGAGAACCTGTGGAATCATAGCAACATACTACTATCAAAGAAACAAGGATCTATATCTATAAATAACGTAGGATCAAATGTATGTTAACCATATAAATGCATATATAAACAAGTACACAAGAATATGGAAGAAAACAAGAATAACTTTATTAAGATGAAAAGTAGCAAGAGGATTACAACCATATGCTCTGACCCAGCATCATGCTCCAGCTAGGAAGCCCTTCTTCACCTCAAGCAAAGCTTAGATCACCCAACACTATGAGTGTACCCCAGAAAACCAACAACACTTCTCTATAAGATTCAAAATTCCAGCCCCCTGGATCTCTGTGATGAGGGATCCATATATAGATCATTATAGAGAGGTGAGTCATCTTCTGGGATCTTGATTAGTGTCTTCTCTCTGATAGTTCCTGCTTCCACTTGGAGAATGATGATCTCTTACTCATCCCTAGTCGAAAATAAAGAGGCAAGTGTCAGAGGGGAAGCTTCTGGAAGATTCCATGATCTTCCACCTCGCATTTTTGTCTCTGCCATTTGTCCATTCTCGACCATCACACCCTACAGAGGAGCAAATAAATATGCATCACACCTTGTACACTGGGAAGGTGATATGCATCGCACCCTCTACATTGAGCTTTTAGTATGGTCCAGTTTTGACCATTTATGAGTAGTTTTCAGTGGAGAACTTCCGAGAGATGATGTAATTAGTTGACCTTGTTCCTTTAGGCAGTGAAGCAACACTTTTAGGGACTTAGGAGCCCTCTGTTTATGGACATTTATGATTGGGGTTGAAGTGCACAAAAATGTCTATAACAGTTGCCCCCTAAAGCATGAGGACTTTAATCTTTCTGATGTTGGGTGAAATGCTTTACTATGAGGATCTGATGTTTTGCTGAGCTGGGAGGTGACCTGTAATAAGATACAATACAATACATTATTTTCACAACATTTTTTCATGATCTAGCTGAGGCGGGCATTCCCATGCTCAGCTTTATAAATTCATTTTCATGTACATAGGATAGACAATTGTCTATGTGACAGACTGATGATATGGACACATCATCCTTTGATTTGGATGATCATCTGTTCGGCAA
>APFE030409021.1:127478-144633 GCA_000404065.3 Pinus taeda | reverse complement strand
TTTTCCAATCATGGCAGTGTCACAAGGATGGCTAACAGAATCACTCTTCGCAGATGTTCCTCGAAGGGGTAAACAATCATATGGGGGTGAGTGATCAGTTAAAATAGAGTGGAGGTGATGGCAAGAACATGACCAAGGCTCAAAAGCTGGCGATAAGGCATTCATAATGGTTATTTACCAATTCATTTTTTAATGAGCTTAAACGTTGGGGGAAACATTTGCTCATGACTTACGTTTATTTTTTAATGAGCTTGAACTATGTGCTAAAACTGCTCGTGGAAGGTTTATTTTTTAACGAGCTTGAACTCTGTGACAACATTGCTCGCGATGATGGTCATTGAGTTTTTGATTCACCCTTAGCATTTTGTTCTTTCAAAGATTGTACTACCTATTCATTTGCTTCATCAAACCGATTAGAAATGAAAACATATGATTGTTAAATGAGTTAAAAACACTAGTATTTTACTTGAATTACGTGCATGGTAAATTAAAAGTGACTTTTACCTCTGATTTTACCATTTCATTTGAATTTGGTTTGTTGGAGCTCTAGAGGTGCTTTTCTCCCCTGATTTTCACCAGCAGATTCCGGGAGATTCTGTGGACGATTCTCGACGCCGTTCGGACTAGGTAGGAGCTAAACTTGTGCTCTTCAATTGAATGCCTTTCATTTTGGATTCTAAGCTTGTTTCCTTGTCCTGCTGAGCCTCTAGGGTTTGAAGAACTCGCCCTGGGACCATCGCACCCTTCCTTAGTCGAAAGGTGTGATGCATACTGATCTTCCTACTGACTAGTCAGTATGCATCGCTCCTAGTACACTTGCTGGGGTGCGATGGACGCAGGGAGGAAAGCTTTTGCACAGTTTCCTCATGAATGTTTGCTTGTTTTTCACCAAATGAAGATCCTAACTCTTCCCTTGTTTGTTTTTCAGAGATTCATCGGATAAAAATGGTCATTACATGGTGAGAACGCGAGCATGAAGAAGAGGACGTTGTTGCTTTACATGATCTGGGCACAGTAGCTGCATTGCGAAACTGTGGCCTGTTGAAGTTTTTTCGTATCTCTAGCATGAGGCAACAAATCAGTTTGTTGCAATATTTACTCAATGCCTGGGATCCTATCAACCAGGTATTCTAGATTAGGAGCAAATTGATCCCCTTGACAGTGGTGGACATCTATTTTCTGACCGGTTTATCGAGGCATGTTGCCCCTCTCTCATTATCAGGCTCCGCCCGTGGGGGTGAGTCCGTGAGGGAGTACATTCGCCGGCATTGCAGAGAAGGATCTCAGCCGAGTATAGATGGCAAGATCAATATCTGAGATGTCACTGACCGGCCCTTGCGGACCATTCTGTTCACTTTTGCTAGACTGGCTGGTAGTTCTGCCCTTCACATAGCCAACAGATCTTACATACAGTATGCTTTGGAATGGCTTGAACCGAAGGTGTTCAATTGGTGTGATGCAGTACTTTCTGTGATGAAAGAACAATTGACCAAGGTGAAAAGTGGAAGATCCAAGAACTTTGGTTATGGTTCTATTTTGACCACTTTTGCCTTGGAGAGAATCCCACTAATGCAGCCACAATATATTTCACTTGGCCTACCTCCACCGACTGAACCACGGATGCAGAGATGGGTTGATCTCATGTCTCGGCACACTGGTCAGCCCCAGATTTCTTTTTTTGAGACCTTCTTTGAGTGGTTTGACCATCAGGAGATGGTTTATGCCAGGTTCCCATATGCTGGTATGGATTTCTGAGGTGATCCGGATTTGGTGCTGCCGGTTGGCGAGTAGTGGGGTGCCATGGGTAATTTCTTCTGACCATATCTCTATTCATTGTTCTTTATAATGTCCTTATATTCTTATGATGAAGACTAATCAAAACTCATGTGCTCATGCAGATGTTGGACCAGTTCGACTAGCAGTATGCCGCAGAGACCCTGTGGCCGCTCCAGCAGGAGAGGCTGTTGGGAGGGCCATCCTTCGCGACCTTGATTTGGTCGAAACTCTTTCGGCACCACATGACTAGATCGAGGGTCTTACCCTCGGTATCCCAGATGTGAGGACCGACGAGCTGCCTCTGCGGTTGCAGCGACATACTACTAGAGTGCCGAGTCGATGGACTAGGCTTTTATGCATGATTGCACAGGCGGTGACTTGTTATCACTAGCACCATTAGACTAGGGTGCCCCGTAACATTTTTAGTTTTGGGTCATTTGACCAATTTTGTCTTGGTTACAAAACATTATGTATAGACTATAAATAGTTATGAAATATATTTTTTATTTTCGGAGCTTTATTTTGGTTAAGTTACATAATCCTGCTGCATATATTGATGTGATGCTTCTTTTTATAAATGTCGCAAATGTCTATCTAACACATAATTTGCCAATGAGTCTGTTAATGTGTTTAAACTTCTGGAAATATGTTGATGTTGGATGAAATCGAATTGTCTTTCCAAAATCTTGACCCTTAGGAACATGCGATAGATAGCTGGATTTAGTACATAATAGATGCCGGTGAGTTGTAGAATGACGAGCTGTGAGTCTAGCCTGACGACAAGTCGGCATATGCCATGTGTGATGGCATCAGAAAGGAGTTCTATCAATGCACTGTACTCAGCGATATTGTTCGTAGACTGACCAATACACACTCCTCTGAAACTTACTAGCCACTGGGATTGAAAATGGCCCATGCCGCAAAAGACAGGTTCTGCGAAATACGACTTGCTCCGTCGGCATATCCAACGAATGATTCTAGTAGGTTCGCCATCTACAACGAATGAAAAAAGTGGATCACTTAACCAAACTAAATGCTCTTGGCGAAAACAAAAATGTAACAAAAGCACGAGAATTACTATGCAACATCAAGCATAGTAATACTTGAGGTACAACCTGTTGCAAGGTTGCACCAATGGAATCCCATCATAGTCCATCAACTCGTAGGCTCCTTTTGCTAATACTCGTTTAACAATATAGGGACCCATCCATAATAATTTGAATTTCCCTGCTCCCAATTTATCGAATTCCTGGTCGTAAAGTAAGACCAGGTCACCTTTTGAGAAGACGCAAGGTTTGACATTTTTATCAAACTGTGCTTTGACTCGCTTCTTATGAGCTTTGTTAGCCGAAGATGCATCACGATGAGTTTCATCCAAATGGATTAGTTACAAGAAATGAGCCTCTTATTCCGAGGTTCCAGGGAGAAGGTCAACTGTGAGTTTAAGGGACGAGATTTCACATTGAACCGATAAGATTGCTTCCAGACCGTACACCAATTGAAAAGGTGTGAATCCGGTTGCATTTCTTACTGATGTCTGGTATGCCCACAAGGCCAAGTACAGGATTAGGTTCCAATGCCGTTTGTGGACTTCGATCATCCTTTGCAGCATGCACTTTAGGACTTTGTTGATTGCTACAACTTGTCCGTTAGCTTGCGGATAGTACGGAGTAGAGCTGTCGTGGGACAGTCCTAATTTGGCAGCCAACTCAACCATCATGTGATTGCGAAAATGCGATCCATGATCTGTGAATATGGCCTGTGGAATGCTGAATATGGAGACTACGTGATTGAAAAAGAAAAGGGCAGCCGTTTCGCCGCTGTTATTTAATGTAGGCATCGCCTCGGCCCATTTGGTAAAATAGTCTACCGCGACTATTATGTACCCATGCCCCCCAGCCAAGGTGGGGTTACATGTCATGAAATCTATGCCCCATTTGGCGAATGGCCCAACAACTACTACTGGTTGCAGCGGTGCGGGTGGTCTTCTGGTTTTGCTATCGAAAATTTGGCAAGCATGACAACTCCTAACTGCAGTTATGCAATCTTTGCACATTGTTGGCCAGAAGTATCCTGCTCGCAAAAGTTTTTGCGCCGTAGCATAACTAGATTGATGCCCCCCACATGTGCCTGAATGGCAGTCATTCAGGACTTTTTCGGCCTCCTCAAGGGTGAGGGACCTCCACAGAACTGTATCGATACCACGACGATAAAGAGTATCACCGACGATCACGTAGTATTTTGCTTGGTATCGAATACGTCATTGTTCGGAGCGTGAGGTATTAGACCTATATGTTTGTGTCTGGAGATAAATGATTATATCTCCGTACCACAAATCGCTTGAAGATATCAGAAACAAATTTTCATCCACGATTGCTTCTTCTAATGTTGCATCATTGGACAATGATGGGAGATTGCATAGTAACTCCATGAATACCAGTGCTTTCTTTGATTTGGATTTTTTTAATTCCAAATCAAACTCTTGTAGAATTGCTATCCATTTTGAATATTTACCCCCCAGCAACTATCGCGACAATATGTAAGTCATAGGGTTGCAATATGATAAAATGGTAGTTTTCCTGAAGAGGACGGAGTGTCGAAATCTCTGTATCGCTTGAACAGCTACGAGGGTGAGCTTTTCAATGTAGGAGTATTTCATTTCCGTATCATTTAAGTTTCGTCTTAAATAATATATAGGATGTTCAATTCCATTTCTATGGTCGTATCTGCTGCAGCCAGATACAGGTTAAAGTCTTTTTGATAATCTGGGGCATACATTAATGATGCTTGTATTAGAGATTTCTTTAAAGCATCAAAGGAGGCCTGCAAGACCTGGTCCCAGATGAAGGGTACTTCCTTTTTCGATAGATGAGTATAAGCTTTAGCTAGTTCGACGTAATTTGGAATGAACCTCCTAAGGAAATTTGCTTTCCCTTGGAGTTTCTGAATCTGAAGCAAGTTTGAAGGTGGAGGCAAATCAATCATTGCCTGAACCTTGCATGGGTCGAGACGAATCACATCCTTTGAGACTACGAAGCCAAGGAAACGACCAGAACTTACACAAAACACACATTTGTGAGGATTGAGTCGTATCTTGTAGTGTCGGCAACGTAGAAATATCACTCTCAAATGGTGCGGATGATTGGTCCGCTTTCGCAAATGAGCTGGGAGATCATCGAGATAAGGTTGAACGATGTTTTCGATGTCATGGAAAGCATAGTTCATTTCTCTCTGAAAAGTTGCCCCTGCGTTCTTCAAACCAAAGGGTACTTTGCGATATGCGAATGTGCCCCACAGACAAATGAATTTAGTCTTTGACTGGTCCTGTGGGCGGATATTTATTTGATTATACCCAGAAAATCCATCCATAAATGAAAAGATTTCGCATCCAGCGCATTCATCAATTATCTGGTCGATAAAAGGTGTAGGGTAGTTGTCCTTGGAACAAGCCTAATTTACATCCCTGTAATCGACACACACTCTAATCGTTCCTTGTTTTTTCATCATAGGAACAATATTCGATACCCAATCGGTTAGAGGAATGGGGTAAATGAAACCAGCATGGAGGAGTTTTTCAACTTCCACCTTGATGGCAATGGCTTTCTTGGGGTGCACCTGCCTTAGCCATTGTCGTACCGGTTTGACATCAGGATACATCTTAATTTCATGTTCAACTATGCTCGAGTCGATACCTAGAATTTCATGATATGACCAAGCAAAGACATCTCTAAACTCGCGAAAGAGAGTGTTATATATTTCCAGTTCTGAAGAAGAACAGTATTTGCCAATGTGAATATTCTCTACAACATCTATTTTGGTTGAGATATTTATGGAAGTAGTCTCTTCGATATTGGATAGGTTTCTCTCGGAATCCACCGTGTTTACAGTATTGGTCAGAAAGTAAAATACTAAAGGATGGTGTAGATCACCGGAATTATCTTCTTTCCAGTTCAGAAGATGGGAACAATGGTGGTAATCTTCCCATGATTCCCCATTAATCATCATCGATTGAATGATTCCTTCATCTATAGAGTGTACTTGTGACCAAGGATCTGAAGGGGTGCCATATTCCTTAGACCTATCTATCCAAACGCTCGACGAGCATTGATGAAGGTTTGCCTCCCACACTGAAAACATTGATTGCTATAATATTTCCAGTGGGGTTAGAGGAAAAACTTGCAAATGATCCATTTTAACATCGTTTTCTGACATCTTTTGAATGGAAGATATCATATTGCAGGTTGCTACATTAGCCACTTCCGCCAAATTCGTAGGAGGCAGTAGGGTAAAAGTTCCCATTAACGTAAGGTCTTTTAGTAGGCCTACTCCGATATTATGAAGCATGCTAGGGCTTCCATAGATCATTGGAATGCTTCCTGTAACTTGCGAACCGTTGGGGAGAAAAGTTTGTTGGTCAATGATTGTAATTCCTCCTTGGGAAGGAAATGCAATTTTCCTAAAGTAGGTCGACACAACAACTGCCATGGCATAAATCTAGGGTCTTTCTAGTAGGATGTTGTAATCAAGATTTCCGTCTATGACTTCAACATCGATTTCTACTGTTTTTCCCCCCAGTTCGACTTGCAAATTACTTAGTATCCCATATGGGGTGTATGTTCGTCCATCAAATGCTTTCAATGTCGTTGATGATTGCGACAAGGATGGAGACCCTAGAGTTTTCCATCAACTCATCAACATGATACATGTGGATGCCCCCTCATTAATAATTGTTCAATGAATAGTTTTGTTGAGGGCTTTCACTTGAATGAGGAAAGCTAGTTGAGCTAGTAACTGAGGGTCGTATCCTTTGTAATTGAAAGATACAAGATTGGAATCTGTTGGGTCAATCCCACCTATTGCTGATAATAAAGCCTGCTTTTGGGAGGGGAAATTTTGCAGTACCTCAAGAGTCAACATCGCGGACGGAAATTGGGCTAAATCCTCCACTATATTCTAGTGTTGTGCTGCTCGGGCACAAGGATTAAATGTCGATTTGTGTACTACTCCCTTTGGCGGTTTTATTGTTAATTCAGCAATGATGGGTGGCACGACTTTGGTTGAAGTCATTGTTGAACTACTAGGTTGATCATTATCCTTGTTTTTCAACATCTGTGGATTCCCGTAATCTTTACTCCTTGTCATTATTAGAGCATCATTCAATTGTTTTGAAACTGACAACATTAGTACCTGGGACGGGGAAGCATTTTTTCTAGCAACCAAATTTGTTCCTGGGTTTGGAAACGGATCAGTCAGTACAGCTGAGGTTTTTGAACTTTTGAAGAATTTTCTAAGTTCTTCTTTATATGGACACTCTCTGGTCTAGTGATACTCGTCACATATACTACATGGGTTTTTTGGTTTCGCATTCCCAGAAGGGTTCAGAGAAGATTTTCTAGGAGACGAGTCTCCTTGGTTTTTATTCTTCCCTTGTTTTTTCTTCTTGCCTCCTGGCTGCTTGGGTTCTTTGCCTTTATCTGTTGACATGGCATTTACTTCCGAGGCTAGAAGTTCCTCATTTGCATCTTGACTCAAAACCGTGCGGGCCTTTTTTGATGTGGCCTTCGCGGTTTTAGTGCTTGTTGTACCTATCACACCATCGCCAACATGAGAGTCTTTGTTTGATTTAGGAGGCAGAGGAACGGAGAATTCTAGTCTAGGAGCATCGGGGATTTTATCGTATAGCGTGCCAAACTAAGTATAGATTAAGTCTAGATATTGTGCACGAGCAATAACTTGCTCTTCAGTGATGACTCCTCCCTTTTCCACATCTTCTGTAATAGCGAGTAACAGTGACTTAATAAACCATTCAACCAATAGCTGATCAGGAACATATGTTTTAACCATTCTACGATGACGTCGCCACTCATGAATATGATCGGATATGTGAGTGGCTGTCGTTTGTTTGAAATTGGTAAGCAGCCCAGTTCTTGTTTCATACCTGATGGGTAACTGAAAATGGGTTAAAAAGGTTGTGGCTAGGGTACTGAAGTTATCAAATGAAGCTCTAGGCAGTTCGATATACCGCTTTGCTGGAGGACCAGTTAACGTGAGCTAAAAGAGGTGAAGCCGAATCAAATCATCATTGAGAGTGTTTGATGAACACCATAGATGAAAGGTCATCACATGATTCAATGGGTCTTCGCTTGGATTTCCATTAAATTTAGGAATATCCGATGGAAGTTTATGTGGAATCGTTGGCCACCAAGGGGTGTAGGCAATTGGATCGTTTGTTAGTCGAATTAGATCCGGTAACTTTAAAGTTGCCACGAAAGGCAACTGTTGATTCAAGCTTGGTTGAGCATACCCAGGATAAGATGGAATTATTTGAGCAGTCGGTCTTTGCATACCAGCATAATGCATTTGATGTTGGTAACTTTGGTAAGGTTGATGTGCATAACCATTATGATATGGTTGATACGGCTGCCCATTACCTGCAAAGACTTGTTGCTCATATCCTTGGTAAGCCTGTTGGAATAGTGGTTGTTGGTATTGCACCAACCATGGTTGTGATGCCATGGATTGTTGTCCAGTACTGACTGTTTGACCAAGATGGGCATTGGTGTTCCCCGTTTGAACCTGTGCCATTCCACTAGTTGGTGATTGTGGTTGTATCGGAGGTACAAGAGATTGTTGTATTGCAACCTGCAAAACTTGAGTTTGGCATACAACTGGTGACGCTTGTACTTGCAATACTGCCACAATAGCCAGCGTAGTGGGGATGTTTGTCATAGGTGAACTTTGTTGTATTGAGCATACAACTCTTGGTTGTTGAGACAGGATTGGTACCCAACCACTAGTTGTGATTCCAGCATAACCCAAATTTTATTGCGAACTCACGCATGGTTGTCCTTCCAAGGAAGACAATGAAAGGGTATATGGCCCTCCATACGACGGTAATCCAGTACTCAAAGGAATAATTTTCCTTTGGGACCAGTTTGCCCAAATTGACCTTATGATAGATAAATTTGTCAAGACTCAACGTAAAAGATTCCAGATATAATTCCGAATGAACAAACGGGAACAGTCCATACTGTCGAAATAGTCCCTAGATGGACTCCATCCAGCGATTGAAAGCTAGTTGGGACAGATGGCACGTGGGCAAACATTGTCGGAATAGCAGAAGGAGCTTCCGATGTTGCTGTGTCGGGTGACACATTCCTTGATGTTGATGGTTGTTCAGACATATTAAGCATATCCAAAAGATTCCTTAAAGATTCTTCAGGAACTTCTGAGGGTGGGTGAATATTTTTTGATGAAGAAGGATACAGGGTGATCCCAGCTCCAAGTTGCGTTGGAGTGCTAGACGGAAGATCTTCCACAATCTCTTCTATGGCAATCAATCCAGGAGGAAGAGGCAGACCGTCAGGTCCGTAAAATATTTTTGTTGCCGAAGAAGGTTTAAGTTCTACAGCAGGAGATGGTTGCGGAGTAACACCTTCCGAATCAGTTGTAGATGGACCCGGTTCAGGAATAGAAGTGTTAACCGTCACACTAGGATCAGTTGTAGTGTCATTTTGTTGTTGCGGAATTTCTTCTGTAGAGGCAAGGATACCAGAAATGTTCAGAGTAACTAGAGTCTCTGAGGATGTTGGAGTGCTTGCTCCAACCAACCTAGGGGACTTTGATCCGGTTAAATGAGTTCGCTTCATCCGGAATGGTTTCGCTTCTGGAGTCAACGACGGTTGACTCGTAAATCTCCACGAATGACGGGGTTTTGATTGACTTTCTTCCACGATTGCGGATTACTTGATCAACTCAAAATAAAAAGGGAAAAAATGTTTTTTGAATTAAATAAATTTTAGATGCTTTGACACAACTTCTTTTTTCAATTTTAAAGAGTCGAGAAAAAACAAAAGATGACTCTAGTCTCCTTCGATTTTTATTGAGCCTGAAGTGACAAGTGCTTAGAGGACCTTTTCCTTTAAGGAGTCTAAAAAGGAGCAAAATTGACTTCTTTGGAGATCTAGGTAGAGAGGATTACCAAACCAATCGCAAAACTACATAATACTTTTTACGGTATGGCATTCAATCTTCCCGAATGTTGTGTTCGGTGCATTGCGATCGATAGGGCAGCAGATGCGGCTTCCTAGCAATAAAGGACGTAGCCTATTTTGGTCTCCCAATATATACTCGACGACACATGGGAGCACAAGTCCGTACTGGCACTTGTTGTCTCAGAGTGGAGGAATCACCCAACCAACACTGAAAGCAATAGTTACCAGGTTTTATGACGTCGGAATACATCTCTAGCATAGATCTATAGATGTTGTGCGTTAAGTTCCAAAGCGTTGTTAGATTCATTGAATTTATTTTATGTTGATCTTGCTTAACAATTTGCCTTTCAGGCTCACTACATGATGTGTATATAATTCCTAAAATGCAGTCTAAGATGATAAACAAACGTTTAATCTTCTTTCAGCAATGAAAATCCTAGCTACTAAGGGAAGAAATTCAAGAATCTTTTCTTCACAGAGCACAGAGCACATGCTAAATACACAATCCTAAATCAAACCAATCAATAAAAATGCAAATGCACATGCATGTATTTGTTTTTAGCCTTCTTAATGTATGAATGATGTTAAGAAAGCTATGTGCAAAACTGAATTACTTTTAAAGCGACAGTACTCAACAAAATTCCTTTTGAAAATGAGGTGAAAGCAAGAGAGACACTTTGCGATTTTGGAATGGAAATTGCTTTTCGACACTTTAAAACTACTAATTCAAATCCTATGCAATAGTAACTGTATAATCGACTATCAAGAACAATGGGATTTTTTTCTAAAACTGAAAATGACAGATACAACACTTTCATATGTAGAGACGACAGTTCGACTATGCTACTTTTGCAAAAGAGAACTGAAAACGATGCATAATACATAAAAACATTTACACTTCTTTGCACTAAGGAGGCGGAATAATGCAAGAGAAGGGGGTTTACACAGAAGTACACTGACTACAAACAGCAAAAATCCTGAATAGGACTGAAAACAATGAGAAAAAATCACAGTCTGAGGGTAAAGTTAACCCTCCCCGACCATCGCACCTGTTACACAGTGAAACCAGTATGCAGCGCACCTACTGCACTCAGGAAGTGCGATGCATACAGACTGCCTTGAAGGCAG
This sequence comes from Pinus taeda, assembly GCA_000404065.3. Lineage (NCBI taxonomy): Eukaryota > Viridiplantae > Streptophyta > Pinopsida > Pinales > Pinaceae > Pinus > Pinus taeda. The sequence continues at coordinate 133,735 of APFE030409021.1, read as the reverse complement.
GGTGCGATGGTACCAGTGCAAGACTTCAAACAGGGTTTCACTCACAGTTTGCAATCTAGTTCAGGTGTTTAGGCCGAGTAAGTAAAGATCAGTGTATGTAAAACACAGGGGTGATCTAAAGAGGTTACTAGAGCCACCACTTAGGGCAATTAGATTGCTTTCAGATCTATTGTTTAATTCATAAACAAAACCTGGAGATAGACTGAAGTAGCATTGATCTACTTTGCATTTTCATAACAAATGCAATTCGAAGCCTAGTTGGCTTGACTTCAAACTCCATCTGTCAGTTTATAAAAGAAACAAGGATAGATAGGCTAACAAGTAATCTAGTCGCTCCCCAGCGGAGTCGCCATTTTGTTACCAGGAATAGTGTCCATTCAGATGCTGCTATTCCCACTAAGATGGGTGGCTATCTTAGAAACAAACAAGTAAAGTCTACTATTGTTTTCTTTTATGGAAATAGACAAGAGGAGAATGAAGAAGACCAACCTGAGTCTTGTGCTTGATTTCCTCTCCTTCTTGATAGAGCTTCACTTCTTCTTCTTCATTTGCCCAGCTTCAGAGAGAACCTGTGGAATCACAACAACATACTACTATCGAAGAAACAAGGATCTATATCTATAAATAACACAGGATCAGATGTAGGTTAACCATATAAATGCATATATAAACAAGTACACAAGAATATGGAAGAAAACAAGAATAGCTTTATTAAGATGAAAAGTAGTAAGAGGATTACAACCATATGCTCTGACCCAGCATCATCCTCTAGCTAGGAAGCCCTTCTTCACCTCAAGCAAAGCTTAGATCACCCAACACTATGAATGTACACCAGAAAACCAACAACACTTCTCTAGAAGATACAAAATTCCAGCCCCTAGATCTCTATGATGAGGGATCCATATATAGATGATTATAGAGAGGTGAGTCATCTTCTGGGATCTTGATTAGTGTCTTCTCTCTGATAGTTCCTGCTTCCACTTGGAGAATGATGATCTCTTAGTCATCCCTGGTCGAAAATAGAGAGGCAAGTGTCAGAGGGGAAGCTTCTGGAAGATTCCATGATCTTCCACCTCGCATTTTTGTCTCTGCCATTTGTCCATTCGCAACCATCGCACCCTACAGAGGAGAAAATCAGTATGCATCGCACCTTGTACACTGGGAAGGTGATATGCATCGCACCCTCTACATTGAGCTTTCTGTATGGTCTAGTTTTGACCATTTATGAGCAGTTTTCAGTGGAGAACTTCTGGGAGATGATGTAATCAGTTGACCTTGTTCCTTTAGGCACTGAAGCAACACTTTTAGGGACTTAGGATCCCTCAGTTTATGGACATTTATGATTGGACTACGCAATCACAAGAGGGCTTGCGTGGGTGACGCAGAGAGGCCAAGTGCTGACACAAAGAGGCAAAGGCTGGCGCAGAGGGTCTAAGAGCTACGTAGATGTTAGTTAGAGAGACATTGAGCCTAGGGGAGGCACTAGAGGATTTACCTTTGTTGCGTGAGCTAGTTTGGAACCATATTTGTACTCGAGAAAAGATAATTAATAAAATCCTCCTCTGCTACACCGTTTTCATGCATTGGGTTTTTTCGAGGATAATTGTCCAAAAATATATGTGTTGATGTGTTTGATTCTTGTGCATATATATATTTTTTTTAATTGTGGTGTGATATGAAGTAGAATTTATTTTAATATTTACTGAAGGGATTTTGTAAATAACTTATTGGAAAATAAGCAATTAAAATAAATCAGTTGCTACAGTAAGAGAAGTTTCACATGGTATCATAGCAAGGAATCAGAGACAAGAAGGGAAAATCAATTATGGGTCAAGATCATGATGTAGAGGTATATACATCAGGAGACTCATGCATATTTTCAGAAAATTGCACAAGAGATAGTAATTTTGATTTCTCTATGATGACTTCTAGATTGGAAGAAGAAGTTTCTTGTGTGACAAGCTCTACATCATTAGAGGTATGGTATATAGACAGTGGAGCCTCTTGGCATATGATAGGAATCCAGGAATGTTTCTCAGATTATCAAGAGCAAAGGATGAATTTTCAGATCAGCATGGGGAATAAGGAAAAGTGCCCTCCAGTAGGGAAGGGTACCATAGTTTTCCAAATAGAAATGGGAGAGAAGTTTTGTGCTACCAATGTGCTACATGTGCTAGGACTGGGGATGAACTTACTTTTTGTATCATAACTTCAAGGCAAGGGCTATGACATTTTATTCATTAAGTAGAAAGTATACGTCAAACACTCGAGTTGGAAAAAGAAATTGTAGATCGGAATCAAAAGTAATAGGTTGTACAAGTTACAGCTAGAATCACCAATGACACTGATAGGCAATAATGGAGACAAGGATTTGAATGAATTGTGGCACAGAAGAATGGGACATTTGCACCATGGGACTCTGATAATTCTCAGGAAATTTGTAGCAAGAGTTCTAGATCTTAGTACATAATGAGATGATGTATGTAAAGGATGTGCTCTAAGCAATTATGCCAAAGCATCATTTCCTAGAATTAAAAATAGCGCGAAGAGTGTGTTAGGACTAATACACTCAGATATCTGAAGACAAATTTCCACTAAATCACTTAGTGGTGATGAATACTTCATCACCTTCATTAATGACCACTCCAGGAAAACTTGGAAATTTTTTTCTGAAAACCAAGGACAAGGTTTTCTGTCAATTCAAAGAATTCAAGGCTACGGTGGAGAATCTAACAGGGAAGAAAATAATTTTTTTGTTCTCATAAAATGGTGGAGAATATGTCGATAAGGACTTCATTTATTTTTTCGCTAGGGAGTGCATCAGAAGAGAGTGGACATCAACTTACAATCCATAGTAGAATGGAGTAGCAAAAAGGAAGAACAAGACTATCGTGGAAGCAACTAGGGCCGTGATGTATGATCAAGATATCCCAAAATTCATGTGGGCAAAATCATGCAACACAATAGTCTATGTCTAGAATAGAACTCCTTATAGGGCATTGGGCAAGATTACTCCAGAGAAAGTCTGAACCAGGAAGACACTTGAAGTCAACGATTTCAGGATATTTTGGAGTTTAGCATATTGTTGTACACCCGAGGAGAAAAGGAAGAAGTTAGATCAAACTGCAGAGAAAGGATATCTAGTGGGATATAGTGACAACGATAAGGCATATAGAATCAATATTCAATTGAGAAGGAAGGTAGTAGTTCGACAAGATGTGAAGTTCATGGAAGATAGGGCCTTTAGAAAATCTTGAGAAATGCCTTTAGAAGAGCAGTCAAAAGATGAGTCGTTGGTCAAACCACTTCAACGAGGGGAAGCCAAGAATTCTTCCTCAGAATAGGAAGTATGACAGGAAGAGTAGGAGTTGACTTATGCACCTACTACCAGAGGAAGAATGAGCTAGGAACTGCTGATTTGGGGTAGCATCGGATGTGCTCTAGCAACAAAATTTGGTGGAGAGATTGGGGCACATAATATCTCCAATACCCTGAAAGAGTTCGGGCAATTTCTAAAAAGAACGAGAGATATTAAAATAATTAATATTTTTAATGGAGTCTCTAAGTCTAAAATTAGGGAAAATAAAATATTAATGTGTATTAATATGAATCTGTGTTAGAATGGTCCAAAAGACATGGATCAAGCCAGATCTAATCTTAGAAGTTGTTTAGGTACTTAATCTCAGTCGTTGCGATGTCAACGAAAAAGTGTAAGAGGAGGCTTGAGGGGCACTTGGAGAATACATAGAGGGAGATTAGTCAGTTCAATTTTTGGAGTGGGGTTTGCTAAGAAATTGAACCAGTGGTTTGCAGATCAGCTAGGAGGTAGCAACTACAGAATAGAGAGATGGGAGATCAACGTAGGAGAGGTAGATGGAGAGCCAAAGAAAGACATGCAGAGGCAGCATAGACTGCGCAAAACTAGAATGGCCCACGTGATCAACGCAGAGGCTGCAGGAGTGATGCAGAAACCTAGAGAGGCTGCGCAGAGCCTGAGTAGGTTGACGCAGAGGGTTTCAGGCTGACGTAGAGGGTCTCAGGTTGTAGCAAAGGTCAGTAGAGCCTACGTTGGGTTTAGAAAAGTGTTGGAAGTTTGTCTATCTGTGGGTAAGCCAGTTTGGCACCTTGTTGTACAAGAAAATTGTTGAATAATAAAATCCTCCCTTGCTACACCGGTTTTCCCACATTGGGTTTTTCCAGGGACATTAGTCCAAAATAACTGTGTCAATGTGTGCAAATGTTTGTTTCTATATTACGGTGTGGTATCTGCAACAATATTTATTTTAATGTTTTTTGAAGTAATTTCATGAATAACTTATGATGAAGTAAGTAGGAAAAGTAAATTAGTTGTTGCAGTGATGGAATTTTCACATGGTATCAGAGCGAGTAATTAGAGACAGAAAGGGAAAATTAGTTATGGGTCAATACCATGATCCAGAGGCATCCACCTTAGGGGACTCACACAGATTTTCAGAAGATTTCACAAGAGAGAGAGATTTCGATTTCTCTATGTTGGCTTCCAGGTTGGAAGAAGAAGTGGTGTGCATGACTAGTGTTGCATCACCAGAAGTATGGTATATAGACAGTGGAGCCTCGTGGCATATGACTAGAATCAGGAAGTGTTTCTCAAAATATCGAGAAAAGAAAATGAACTTTCATATCACCATGGGGTATAAGGAAAAATGTACTCCAGGAGGAAAGGGTACAATAGTTTTTCAGACAGAATTGGGAGAGCAGTTCCATGTCACAAATGTGTTGCATGTACCAGGATTGGGGATGAACTTAATTTCCATGTCACAACTATAAGGCAAGGGCTATGACATCTACTTCATCAAGGAAAAGGTATACGTCAAACACCCGAGGTGGAAAAAGAAAGTGCAGATCGGGATCAAAAGTAACCGGTTGTACAAATTACAACTAGAATCTCCAATGGCACTAATAGGTAGTCATGGGGACAAATACTTGAACGAACCATTGCAGAGAAAGATGTTTCACTTGCACCATCAAGCTCTAAGAATTCATAGGATCACTGTAATAGGAGTTCCATATCTAAGTATGGAATGAGATGATGTATGCAGGGGATGGAGAGCCTACCAGCTTCAAGGAGGAAGCTCATCATCAGGTCTGGCTAGATGCGATGATGGAGGAGTATAACTCCATAATGGTAAATGATGTCTGGGAGGTGGTGTCAAGGCCTTAAGACAGATCTATGGTAGGTTCAATATGGATCTACAAGATCAAATATGTTGTAGATGACTTTATTGAAAAATACAGGGCCAAGTTTGTGGCTAATAGGTATGCTCAAAAGGAAGGGATTGATTATGAGGAAACCTTCACCTCGATATCCAAGTAAACATCTATTAGGACTGTGATATCTCTTGCAGCCCAGATGGGATGGGAGATCCATTAGATGGATGCCAAGACAACATTTCTAAATGGGGTAACATAAGAAGATGTATACATTGAACAACCAGAGGGCTTTGAAACTCATGAAAAGAAGTCTCATGTATGCAAACTAAAGAAAGCCTTGTATGGGCTGAGGTAGGCACCAAGAGTGCTGTATGGTCAAATAGATGGCTGCCTACAAAAGATGGGGTTTGTCAAGAGTGACACAGATCTAAATCTCTACTATCTGGTCATAGAGAGCGAGCCACTTATCTTAGTATTATATGTGGATGATCTCTTCCTAACAGGATCATCCAGCGTCATTAAAGACTGCAAGAAGAATATAGCCACAAAGTTCGATATCAAGGATCTAGGATGAATGCACAATTTCCTAGGGTTGGATGTTTGGCAACAAGAAGGAGAAATCTTCCTTGCGTAGGGAAGGTATGCTACAGAAATCCTGAAAAGGTTCGGAATGGGAGACTGTAGACTTATGGCTACGTGAATGATCACCAACTAGAAGAAGATTAATGCATCAGAAGACAAGGATGTCAATCCCACCCTATACAGACAATTCATAGGGTCCCTGATGTATCTAGTCGATACCAGGCTAGATATTTGCAATGCTATCAACACCCTTAGTCAGTTCATGGTGGAACCAAAGAGGGCTCACTGGACAACAGGCAAGCACATTGTAAGTTATTTATAGGGAACAGTTGATTATGGGCTCTTATACAACAAGGGGAAGGATATCAAGTGTTAGAAAATTATATATTACGGAGCAATGGAACACATAAAATATTGCAGAAATATAAACACAGAAAACGCACAAAACAAGAGAGACACAGATATACGTGGTTCACCCAGTTTGG